>JAPEIX020166916.1:0-15729 GCA_026122405.2 Zoanthus sansibaricus
TCTTTGAACAACAACTTTTAAAACAAGGTTTGTTTTCCACTCATTATTTATAATTTTAATAGTATATTTTGTTATCATTCATTTCATCATCATTGTCATCATTTTTGTTTAACTTCCCTCGTTTCCCACTTCTGGAGTCGACATAATTTGAGTTTCCTCCATCGTTTTCTATCCTCTACCATATTTTCTGTGATGTTTAACTTCTTTGTTTTTCCCTATTCTTCCTGAATCCAGTTACCATCAGAAAGTAGGGATATGGGTTCATCAATGTTTGCCTAGAAGTCATCTTATATCATGTGTGCTTTATGATAAAAAGTAACTGTTTTCTTTATGCTTTGCAGGAAAATGAAAGCAAAAGAAAATTTAAAGCTTTCCCAGCCTCCAGAGGGTCAAAAGTATAATTAGAGTCTACTTTTTTGGGAAAAGTTTACCCTTAATTCAGGATGAAATCATGTCTTAAAAACTTAATCTTTGACTTTTATTTGGAGTCTACTTAAATCTCATCTGCTGTTCACATAGTGTAATATGTTAAAATAACTAGCATTACTGAAGCTTCATCCTGGACTATTGCTAAACTGAAGTGCGAGTAGTGCATTATGGAGTAAGTTTGTAATATGGGAAACGCTTATTAAGTTTAGACTTACTAATTAGGACAAAGATTAAATAGAAATGTTTCAAGTATGTACATTTTTTCTTTTTTCTTAAAACTGTGAAGAATGTATGGCCAAGTTCTTGTGTGTCTCTGTATATGTAACATTGTTAGACTAAGAATTAGTTTTAAGAAGTTATGCTTATGTACAAGTATATGTAACTATTTAGAATTTTGTTTTTCAAATTAGTCCATTGAAAATTTTCATTTTCCATTATTCATTGTATTTCAGTTAGAAAACATGAATGTTCTAAGGCAAGAGAGTACTACTGTAGTACATATATAGGAATCTTGGAATTAAAGAAAATGAGATACATAGAGTATTCTCATTGATTCTACTCAGAATATCTCTATTGTTTGCTAGGACACTTTTAAGTCCCTCAAAGTAAAAATAAAAATGGCCTTTGTCCACAATTATTTCTGTACAAAAATATGATTTCAAAGCAGTACAAAATGTATAATGTACACTATAATCTTGATCGTTGATAGATTTCAGTTTAAAAATAAAATGAAATGAAAATTTTCAATGTGCCACTAAGATCTCTCATTGTCACTGACAATTGAAGGGTCTAGTGCATGAATGATGTAAGCAGAACCCACCTTGAACCCACCTTGATAGCAGTTTTTATAACTGGAGTAGCCATTCTGCTAAATATGTTATTATAAATAAATAAGTGACTTTTGATGAATTTCTCAACTCTCACTAGATGGTCCCTATTGTTTGTCTTTTCCTAATGTTTGGGAGAATTTAGCATTTCAAACAAAGTCACATTATTTTTGTACCTGATAAAAATGACACTAGTGAATTTTGATCAAGTTCTCATCTCTCCCTACATTATCCCTATTATCTCTTCATAACATTTTGGGAGAATTTAGGATTTCATACAAAGTCATGTTGTTTTTGCACTAGACCCTTCAATTTAATAATGAAGTAATTTTTTTGTAGGCTTTATGTTCTGAAATTCTAATTTTTTGTTCTGAAATTTAAGTTTTTTGCGTAATGATTTGTTTTGTAAAATGTATTGTTATTGTAGTACCTCTGACAATAATCAAAGTTTCTTGATTGTGTAATTTTTTTGTACATCATATTGTAAGTTCTGGTTTATAAGCTTGCTATATTGAAGGTGGAAGCTTTCTGAATTTTTTGAAACTTAAAACTTCCATGGATTGGTGCCAAGAGCTGCTGGTGCAATGCCTAACATATCTGATTCAGATCATTTTGTGATTTGCATGCAAGCAAGCTACATTTCACGTTGATATCTTGGGTGTAAACATGTCACCTAGCTGCATTTGAAAATGCTGGGTCAAGTTTTCTGGTTTCTATACCAGAACTTACAACTTAATTTAGTTTTGAAGTTTTATGTTGTTTTATTCGTTTAAATGTGATAAAAACCATCATGTTGTAAAAGCTTAAGAAAACGAAAACTGTAGCATTTGGAGATGTTGTAACTCCTGCCTAGATCTTTTCCTAGACTTTTCTATGTGACTCAAAATGTAATAATTTGCACTGTTAATGCACTTTTAGCACCAAAATTATACTGGTCCTGTGTTTTTTCAGATTTCAACACATCTACAGGCTTCATAATGATTTTTTTTTCTCTTTTGGCCACTAAAAGTCTGTCTTTTTTTCTGCATCAAATTATTTGTGTATTAGTATTGCTTCTTAACTAGTCCATTTTATCCCATAGCTAATGTGCCCAAACCTTGGATGAATCACTATACTTGTACAAATAGACACAACGTCTTATTCAAAACTTTAAAATGGATGTGATTAGAAGACATTTTGCTTTGAAGTGATAACTAATATAAAATTAGCGGATTATTTTAATCATTCTTTAAACACATCTTGAAATGTCTGCTGTGAAGAACCTTTAACTGATTGAGTCAACTAAATCCTCAAAAATAGTTAAAATGAAGATTTGTGAGGAAAAAACCTTTCCACAAAAGTATATTTCCACTTTGCAATTTAATGCCTCGTCACTGTTCTGTTGATGATCAAATATACCATGTTTGCAGAAAAAGGCAATAACGAGTCTACTAATTTATTCTCACAGAGTCATAAATAATTTGAGGCATGAAAAAGAAAAATAAGTAAAAAAAATTGAAAAAGCTAGAGTTGATAAAATATCTGTATTTTCTATTGTTTTCAATTACCATTTAAACTAGGTATTTATTTTTCAAATCATTGGTAATTAAGCTTGCATTTTTACTTTCTATCAAATTTATGGCACAGAATCAACATATCTAGAAAACCCTTTGTTTTAATTTGTTTATAGTCCCAACCAGAGTTTTGTTGCTAAAAGTTGTATTTGTGTATTAATATGTGTGTTTGCAAAATAAAGATCCATTAAACCGACAAATTGTACAACTAATAATTTTATGGGTAATCCTTAAGAGAGCTGTACAGGTATGATTATGGTTTTTAGTGTCCTAGATGTTATTTGACAAGTGTGCATATTCAAGGTGGGTGGTATATCTGGGATTATCTAGCTTAATTCTGGAAAAAAGTGGGGGAGCTTTGGCCCCCACAGCCATCCATGTTGCGCAGCACCTGTTAATTGAGATGGGTACTTATTCAGTTTGGAAAGCAAAACAAAAGTGATACCAAATATTGGGACTTTCGTGAGCTAATACTTCTAAGTGATCCCGAATATAGGTAGTTTCATGACTTAATAGTCTCAAGGTGTCACTTTTCTTTTGCTTTCCAACTTGAATAAGTACAGACCTCAATTTAGCACCCATATCAAATATGCCACCCACCTCAAAAGTTCATAAAATTGGTAATTATATATAAAGAATGACTAGTTTGATATACTATAACTGTATCATCTTCAAGTCTTTATTTCAAATTTGCAGCTGACTTTGGGGTTTAGGGATATTTGAGGTGGGTGCTTATTCCAGGTGGGTGGGCTATAATAAAAAGTAGATGCGAGTTAGATCTGCTTTGTTGAAATGGGTGCTTATTGAAGGTAGATGATTTTTTGAGTAGGGTGTTTTCAAAATGGTTTCCTATTCAAGGTGGGTGCTTGCTTAGTATACATGGCTGCTTGTTCGAAAATGATTTCACAGGAGATGGATGCTTCTTGTAGTGGGTGATGTGTTCAAATTGGTGCTTATTGATTGTGGGTGCACAAGCAAGTTGAAAAACTTGTTTGGATTTAACCAGTCATCTTTCTGAAAACGAACTCAAACTGCAATTACTAGATAACAACAAGTATTATATTTCATCTTAAATAATTAAAGACAAATTTGAAGAAATAAATTATGGTTGCGACAAATAAGGTGCTGACTACCTGAAATATAGATATAAATGAACTGATTATTTTGTCTGAATTTTTTTTCCTTGAGACAAACGGTACCATACTGGCAAACGTTAGTTCCTGGCTTCGGAAAAGTTTTGTAAAATGGTTATTTTGCTGCAAAAAGTGTCAATAGTTTTGTCCAAAATTTACAAAAAAGTGTCCGGAATTAATTTGCTCAAAAATAAATTGTCCGAAATATTTTTGTCCGAATTTTTTTCCGCCTTTACTATAATCATCCTACATCTACCGTTTTTAAAAGCTTTAGAGTGCCAATGAAACGAACATTTTTTTACGCCATTCTAGAGCTGGTAATGTCTTTATTTTGAAATCACAAACAGAATTTTGTGGAATTTTCAGTAAATCAGGCTTTTTGCTGCCAAAAGACCCAAAATTCATGTCTCTGGAGACTGGTGACAAATTTGGCTTTGATGACGTAGTAAGTGGGGGTTCCACAGTTCCTGTGCAAAAGATAGTTCGCGGAATCTCTGAAGAATCATAACCTGCGCTGCAGAGACTCTATTCCTCTGGAATAGACTATATCGACGGTTGAAAGAGCTTGGGCCTGCTGCCTCGCAGGCTAAAGAATCACCTCGCTATAGGATTTTTTCGGTGGGAGGGACGGGAGGAACAAGTCCTGAAATCTTACGAGAGCACTGATAATCTAACAAAAAATACCGTATTTCATTGATAAGCGTCCATACACAGAGGTACCGGCTATATATGGAAAAAGGCATCACAGCATTAATTCCTGTCAAGTTTTATCTCTCGGTTTTTAATTTCCAGTTATTGATGTTTTACCTAAAAATGCTACTAGCTACGGTTATGTCAAGGTAAGTCAAATCGAGAAAAAACATTGTCAAATAAGTATTTGTAAGAGTTTTCATTAAACATTCAAGAGTTAAATCTCGTTCTTGGTTACCTTTTACAACGATTCCATTTGATCTGATTCCAAGCCTTCCAGCGACTTATGTAGTTGTTCGTTTGTTGCGACACGAGCAGTTGTGAGCCCGCGATCGCTATCTGCATTAATTCGCGTCGCTCAAGAGAAAAAATTAAAAAATAAAACTCAGGAGAAAAAATAAACCTCGCGAGTCCAAAGCAAATTAAAACCCAGAAAAAAAAATCAAACGCACGAAACAAATTTAAAACACACGAAAACAAAACTTATCTCTCGAAAAATGAAAAAAAGGCTTACGACCCGAAAAGTCATCCTTACGAAGCTAAATTAGGACAAGTTTTGCAAATGGCACTTCTCGAGCTCCGTACAATTGAATTTGGAGTGAGGTTTTAGAATCTGGAGTGAAGTTTTAGAATTTGGAGAGAGATTTTTGAATTTGGAGTGAGAATTTAGAATTTACCTAAACTATAACGTCAAATGCAAAAGAAGTGGTTGCCCATTCTTCCTAGCCAGAGGCTAATGTTTAATCGCGCCCAAAGGCTCAGGTCCTGGCGTGGAAGTCGAATTTGCAGAGGGACGAAAACCGGAGTACCCGGAGAAAAACCCTCGGAGTCAGATTGAGAGCGACAAATCTCAGCCCACGTGCAGCGTCGGTGAATAGACCCCGGGTCGTAGAGGTGGAAGGCGCGACTGATGACCACTACGCCAACCCGACTCCCCTCTTTTAGAGTGACTCTTTAGAATTCAAAGTGAGTCGAATTTGGAGTGATGTTTTGGAAGTCGAAGTTAAACTTTGGAATTCAGAGCTAGGCTTTGGAATTTAGGCCTTGCCACAAGTTACCGATAAAGTGCCAAAAAGTTGCCGAAAAGTTGCAAATATTTTCCAAAAAGTTGCCGAAAAGTTGCTGAATTTTCAAAAAATTGATTTGCGGTTATTTATGGTATCTGTGATTTTTGATCAAGCCAATTCATTTATGTATTCGATTCTTTTTTCTATTTCGACTAATATTCGTAGCCGTTTTTACTTTTACAAATAAGTTGGTAAATTTTTCACGAAGATATTTGTTTTGTTTTTTTTTTCCCGCGAAGTCTTTGTTTTAAAATTTTATCAATCGCAATTTTTTTTTCTCAATTTTTTTTGTCTCCTGCATGGCTTGATAGGGAAATTGTCTCTTTCATACAGTTAAAGAATAATTGCATCGATGCTTTGGTTATAATTTGCCGTAACTTACGGTTAGCGTGATTTTTGTCGAGTTCATACTGTTTTTTATAAGAATATTGTTTCTCGGACCGAGCCTGATATTCTTATTTTGGCCGATTTAAGGTTGAAAATATACTTACGAATATATTCTTAGTTTTGAGCCATATCGATGACATGGGATTTCTGTTTACTTTTTAAGTGGTACACTCTTTTTTAAAAAAAATATTTTTTGGCCGATTTTAGGCTGAAAATGTTTTTACGAATATTCTTAATTTCGGGAATGTTGGTGACATTGAATTTCCGTTATTACAATGACTACATAATATCAAAGAGCTTCAAAGGTAATAGTTCAATATCTGGCTTTGCTATTTGGGATTAGAGTGCAATTGCAATACATGACATTAGTAATATTTTTTTCAAACATGCAACTTGTTTTTTCATAAATTTATTTCTTGAAAGCATCTAACGCGCCGCAATCGTGTTTTTTAAACAAACTAAGTGACGTGAAATTCTTAGAAATAACTTCAACTTAATGACTGAGACCAATAAATGCTTTGATCTAGCAAATCTATGAGGTACTAATGAGGCGTATAATCTAGACTAGCTTTTGTTTCCTTGATGAGCGTAGGTACTCATCTAAACTTTACATTTGAACCAAAACCTATTTTCACTAACAGTATTTGCTTTAAAAAGTCGTAAAAACATTGAAAAACTGGAAGCTTTTGACCAAGAAACTGACGTACTAAGTCGATTTATCGGATTATTAAGTCGTTAAAATGAAATTCCCTAAAATATACGTCATGATATTCCACAATGTTTTTCACGCCATGTTCTAGAAAACATTTGGTTGGTATTTTTATATATATTTGTTTATATAAAAAGTTGTTCAACGACTCAAATATAGCTCAGTTTTTTGATAATTGTGGAATAGTTAACACTCTTCAAAAAGTTAGCACACTTTGACTTATTAATTAAAAAAGGCTTTTTTAAAAGACAAATAAATGATTAACAACCAATAAGATTACAGCATACATAATTAATTTTGTTTGGGACCCGCTTCCATGGTTATTCTTTCACAAGAACTCAAAATGGCTGACTGTTATGTGAACATAGCAATCGAAGTTATTAACATCCACATGGTCTCCCTCAAAAAGATGACTTACAATTATAAAATATTCTCGCTCACAGCACTTTGAAGAAACTTCCTCTTCGCAGAAGATATTCACAATGCAAGCTGACAACAGCTCATCGCAAAGTTCTGCGGCTCACAGGGGTTCGCGGTATCGCTCCAGAAAGCAGCAAAAGCCATCGACAGCTGAAAGAGATCTTAAGAAAGCTTCGAGGTTACAAGCGTTAGGGCCTGGAGAAAGCATAAAGGAAAAGCAAGTAAGCTAGATATTGGCAAAATAACATAAAGTTGCATATACTTTGGGAGATTCCTTAATTTCACATACGTTACAATTCATATTGATTGGTGCATTAGGAATGTTCATTTAGCAAACTTCATAAAGTTCGCTATTAAGAGTTTCCATTATCTAGGAATTACGCCACACTTCTTCAGCCTTTAAACTTTCAGTGATTATCACGAACACGGAAATTTAAAGATATTTTTTAGAGCTTAATTTTTTTTGTCCTGTTTATTTTTTTTTGTTATTATGAATACCTGCAAGTAATAGTGGTATTTCAATAGTTATGATTTGATCTCCTTCAAGCTAGAATAATAATCGCGTTTCTAGTTGCAAGCGAAATTCCCATGTATGTACATTTTTTTTCGCGTTTTACGCGAGCATACAGCGTTAATTACAAAAAGTTGGGAACAGAAACATTTTTGGACGACTAACGGACAAGTTTTTTGAGCATCTGGGACAATTTTCGTTCAGACGTTATGGCACTCTAAAGCCTTACCATTTTTTTAAAAATGATACCAGAGAAAAGTTTATAGTTGATACAGTGTTAGTAAATATTCTTAAAGTTTGGTATATACAATACTGTCTAAAAGTAACTTTATACTCCATGGGACTATCCCACGGGTCCAATCATTCAGTCCCGTATCCCGTAGCAGTGGCCCTTATCCCTCAAAATACCGTAAAGGGATGTATATGACGAGCTTTTCAAGTCTGGCGTTTCTGGGATAAGTCCTGCAGAAAAGGTTAGCATATTTTTTCTTCACTCTGGTAGTATAGTCTCCCATGGAAAGTTACATAATGTCATAAGAGAAATAGAAGAGACCAGATTAACTCAATATTGACTATTTAATAATCATTCGTATCAGTACATGGTTATGTTAAAATCAACTCACAGGGAGCCCAAAACTAGACCGTTTACTACACATAAAGTCTGGGTTAACAGTTTTCTGTTAACAAGAGACTACGCAGTAGTCTGTACTCTGCACGAGTCTGAATTCATTATAAGATACGAAATTATATTAGAATGGAAAAAAATTGAATATAAAAAAATTAAATAGAAAAAAGGAAAAATGAAAAAAGAAAAAGAAAAAAAGAAAAAAAAGAAAAAAAAAACGTTTCTAAATGTTTCAACCCGGGCTCGAACCCGGGATCGAACCCCGAGACTCTTGCATCTAAAGCTGATGCGCTAACCACTAGACTATGACATGCACAGACGAAAACTAACAAAAAAAAAAAAAAAAAAAAAAATAAGAAACTCGACGCATTTTTTGACTCTGCCCTCGTGCAGAGTAATGAAGAAACAGTCAGTGTCAGTTGCTCTAGACCTCTTTCTCTTCACTAGACTGGCTTTTTTGTTTGCAAAGAAAATATCTTCTTCTCGCGACGCCATTTTCAGCTCCGGGGCAAAATCAAATAATATTCTTGGATAGACCATTAATTGTCATTCGAATTCTTGTTTGAGTCACTTAAAAAATAATATTAGTGAGATCAGTTTAAACAGCGAAAATGGAAAGAGCAGGTCAAAAAGAGTTAAATCCTAAATTTAGGATGTAAATATTAAAAACTGTTGCACTGATGAGATTTTAAAATACAAAAAAAGCCTATTATTATAAGAAATCTATGTTCATGCAAACTTTCACATGCTTTCTTTTAAAACTTCGTATAAAAATCTTTTTCACTACCACAGTTTTCAAGATCAAAAAATCAGTTATTGAGTACTTACTAATATTAACCTGCTCTTTCCATTTACGCCGTTTAAATAGTGCTTTTCTTAAGCTTTAGCTCAAACAAGCGATTTCGTTTGTTTAGTGAGTATTAAACCAACATCAACGATCAGCTAATTAGACTAATGATCAGTCAATCATTTATATACACTGTAAATCCCTGCTCTCTTCCTAACATACCTGTTCCGTTGTTCAGTTTTATGGTGGTTGGTGGTTCTGTTTCATTAGTATGAAGCATAGTTGTCTGAGCTGTTACGGGCGTGCAGTCGGATCTACCATAGTTACACTGTTGATTGGTTGGCATGCCGTCGGCGATACACTTTTTCATCGGGAAATTTTCACCATCATTGCAGCAGTACGAACATCTCTGGCACATTGATGTTAAGCTATCAAAGTAGAAACCTGTGTCACAGTCTCCACATTCTCTATCTGATATTCCCGTACAGTCACGAGCTATGGTCCTGTGTGGGCCACACTTGCTGCAATCCGTACAGCTATTGGAGGAGTATTCGCTAGAATACGAAGTTCCAGGTAAACACTTAACACAACGTATAGGAGTATTGCCGATGACGCTGCCTCCGCATGTCACACTTGCCCCAAACCCGATGGGGCACCATACGCAATCTTCACAGCCAATCACTCGCCGAGTCGATTGATCAATCTTCTGGATCTTATTAACCTTACACACTTTGTCAGTTTTCACACATCCTAACTGAAAAAAAAGGTTTTCCTTTTTTGAATTTTGAGATCATTACTTTTGTATAATTAAAAATACCTTCTTTAAGTAATAAAACAATTTTGATTTCTAGAAATAGTTAAATTTGTGTATGGTACTGCAACTTCGAGTGTTAACAAAAATTAAGATTGTGTAAAGACGATAAAGCGATGAAAAAGTATAAGGGATGGTGCCAGGAAGGACTTCTAGCAGTTTCATTTCTGGACACGTTTTGACCTTGTCTCGGTATCCCCTACTGCATATATATGGTAAAAATTTCGTTTTGTTTTTGTAGCTATATATTTTTGTTATTATGACAAGCCACCATCATTTTTTTCTCTCCGACATGAAAGTTTAAACACGAGTCATTCAACCGTTACGATCAGTCATTTTCCAGCTCTTTTAAAACTGCATGCATCGATATATATGCGGACAATCTTTCTTTTTCGAAAGTCTATTACAGAAATAACATTAAAAAAAGGCTATTAAATTAATAGATAATACAAAATGAAATTCTCTGATACTGGAAGGGAGTAGGGCAATTTCACCGATACGGTTACAGGCGTTCTTGTTGTCGAGGAGGCCAATGGCCAATCGGATGTCGCATACCAGATAAAGTCATGCGTTTGTGGTGATTTTTACGGAGGTATACAAGCCGCTTTTTTCTTCCGTTTTATCTGTCAGAACTGATAAGTTTTTCTTTAATTAATGGAATGGCTTCACACCACACAAATCGTCAATAGATCTTTGTAAGTAAACAATTTACTTAACATTACTTTAACAGTGATTTTTCCTCCAGGTTCTTACCGTATGTGTAACTAATTCAATTTAAAGTTTGTTTACAAATGCGCTCTTCAAAGTTACCTTTTTCCGTGCGTGCGTGCGGCCTCGTCTTTGTACTAAATACACGCGCTGATTAAGTTTAAATCAGTTTGCGCTAAAAATGTTTTTCTTGCACCAGTCTACACACGGAAAATACACCTCTCCAATATCTAAAAACAAAACGGATTGCTAAAATGAATTTACAGTTCCATAAGATACTATTGCCGATTGAAGTGTGTTCCAAAGGGTATAATTCAGAGCGGATCTTGAAAAAATGATTACTTCATGTTTATTAATGAGTGATTCAGGAGTTGCTAGTAAGTTGCTTGATGCAGTTAATTTAGAAACTAAAAGTAAGACAAGTAATTTGGTTACGAAAGTTACAATAGCTCTTGTCGCAGTTGTGCCAGACATTCCGAGAATCCAGCGGTATCTCTCGGAGCATAGCATGAAAACGAGACGATGTATTGTAACTGGGATTCCTGACTTGTTTAGTTCTACAATTTCAGGAGTCCCTGCACCCTGTCTGTAAATTTAAAATTATCTTAACTAAAAATAATATAAAGTGTAAATAAAATTTTGATTGATTGAACCCCCAACTCCATCCCCTCCAACCTCCTTGCTAAAGGGCCTGTATATTATAGTTTTTGCGGTTCTTGGAAAGATATTTTTAAAACAAAAAGATACATGCTTCAAAATTTACCCTTTCTCTTCGACATTTGCCTTTGCTTAAATTCAGGTGATACTATGACAATGTCAAGAAAGGATGAAAGGTACTTTATCCCCTCTTGCTATCGCATGTAAACCTACCATAGCTGAATATAAGAATATGGTTAACAACACTGGAGCAGAGGCGTCTAGTCTTCTTGATCTCAGTATATTATTCATACTGGGACCACGTCAGTGATGTCAGCTCGTTGGTGTTATTCCTGAAAGATAATATGTTTGGAACTATGAATAAAAATCTCTTTTAAGAAATTAGGATGTTATTTACCATTGTATAGTAGTTTACCTCCTTAAAAGCTGATTTTAATTAACTGTTAGAGCCCATATACTTTCAGATGTTTTAGAATTTCATCCGTTGACGCCAAAAATACTTTTTTTTTATTAGAACAAACTTTTAAAATAAGAACAGTGCCGCTGAATTCGCCTGGAAAATTAGAACAAATTAAGAACAATCTGAGACTAAAATAAAAATGTTAAGGGAAAATGATGTTATAACCAATCACACCTACTTATTTTATTACTAATAAACTCCAACTGTAACGAATACTGCGCTGTACAATAAACATATATCAGTTATATCTCCTTCGTACTTTGTACTCGGTCACTAAAAATCGGCTTTGGCCTTGTTCATTATTCAGATTTCTCGTTCATTTTATCACCAGCGCGTGGGTTTATATGTAAACAAATAACTCACCCTTAAATAAAGAACTGTTTGTTAAAGTGTTAGTCGAACTATTTGTTCAATTCTGTAAAACAACTTAGTTTTGTTTTTCTTTTAATTGCTGGCGTACTTAGTTTGAAGCCGTTTCCTGCGATTGTCACAATTGTCGGAAGTTCATTATTTGTTTGAAAGATTACTTATTAGAACGAGATATTATTATTATTAACTGTTAACATGTCTTCGCCACGCACTTCGAAGCAGAAACAGAAGCCACAAATAGGCATAAATTGCTAATGATTTTCTCCTCTTTTCAGCTTATTATGAAATAAAGACAAGGAGAACTCGGAAAAAATCCGAGCCCCAGATGGGATTTAAACCCACGGCCCTCCGTGATCTAGTCGGATGCTCTAACCACTGAGCTACATTTCTATACTTTATAAAGGACGCAATTTTCTAATTTATTTCATGCTTTTCAAAGCAATTTGCTGATTAAAATAAGTTTTACCAAGCAAACAAACAGACCTAAAAGTGAATACCTTTTCGTTCTCGGGCACGCACATGAAGGGATATCCTTTGAAGTGTTTTCAAAGGCATTGCTATGCTCTCCGCTAACGTGTTTAACGTCGTTTTTATTTAGTTAAGTTGCTTTCTATCACTTTCTAAACTAACACAAATGACAGTGCTTTTCATAAATAACAAAATATTTCTTGGAGTTTTCGGTCTTATTCAAACGGAGCTAGCTATTTTTAGCAAAAAATTACAGAAAAAAGCCACAAGTGAAAACGATAAGCATTAATTTCCAATTCCGAATGAAAGGAATAAGTGGTATGTATCACTTCCTGTTTGTTGCATAGTTTTGACGGAGTTGCATAATTAGGAATCGAAAAAGGTACTAAACTTTTACGTGACCTTATTTTTCTTTATAAATTTATCAGTTTAAGAAAGTTTTAACTTTTTTAGAAAATACGTGGTTTACTCATCAATTTAATTATTTTATTGCTAGCAAAGTGTATCAAATTGCTTTTGTATAAGGTATCAGATTCAGTAGAGCTAAACGCGTCCCGTTTATGGACTGATATTATTACAACAACAATAACAATAATAATTTATTGGTACTTTGAAAACATAGCGTTTACATCAGTATTAATCCAATAGTTATAAACAGAGTAACTTCGGACTAATATCTTCTATAAAGAGGATGCGAAAACATATATAATATATAATATATATAAAAATATATAAAATATATAATATATGCTAATATATCACAGTGCAGGGCTTTCAGAATGTTTTGAAGTAAACGGTTACTCTAAAAAAGTAGGTGGCTGTGAACAGAGATGAACTGGATGTTACACCCATCATCTCATCAATATTTTAAGGGATTATGTTAAGCAAAACAAAACAAATGCAACTCCAAAACAAAGTACTCTTACTTTTAATTAACGCTCAATCTCAAAGTATCTGGAGGTTTGGATAGCGCTAAATCTAAATCTACATATTTTCCCTCCAGACTTTTAGGCTATAACAATTGTCATGTCTACATATATTTATATTATACAGAATAACTCGTTGTTATTTTGGAAAATCCCACAGAAAACAAAAAACGCTGCCTTTTCTTTGCCATTATCGCAGCCGAAATGAGACTAGTTTTCACTGTACAGTTGTTCCCAGATATTTTCATTTAGAAGTCTTGGCTGTCAATCAAAGGGTGCATTTCTTTCGCGAAATCCAAAAATGGATTCTTGCGTGAGATTACACGGATTCTTTTTTACCAAAGAAACTAGGAATCCGAAAAGGGATTAATTGCGGTTTCTTTTCTGCGCAAAAAAACGAAAAATCCAAAACATATTTTTCAAAAGCTAGCCACCTCAACAGCGGGCTACGATTTTAGCGCGAAGACCGCTCGGCACGCGTATTTTTTTCGAATCTTTTCCCAAAGAAACGCAAAAACGACAAATCCTAATAATCCGGAATCATATTAATCCACTGAATCCTCGTCGCGAGAGGATTCATTGGATTCATAATCCTTTTTTGGATTTTACCAAAGAAACGAAAAATTCCTTTTTGGATTTAGAATCTGGATTAGGATTTTTCCCTAAGAAATGCACCCAGAGTGTTTCTCAAAATTCCGGAACTTTGTGTTTATTTCATACTTTTGGTTTCTTTCTAACTACGATCGCCCTAAGATCGCTACTTCTGCCGTTCGATGTCGTTGTTATTAACCTTTTTATCTTAAAAATTACAATACAGAAACATTTTACGGAACATTTAACATGGCAAAGCATGCCGGGCAAAAATTCTCGACTCGGGAAAAGAATTCTCGGCTCGGAAAAAAGGCTCGATTCGAGAAAAAAAATTCTCGACTCGAAAAAAAAAATTCTCTACTCGGCTGGGAAAAGAATTCTCGAGTCGAAAAAAAAAGCCTCGACTCGAGAAAAAATATTCAAGACTCGAGTGAAATTTCTTGACTAAGAAAAAAAATTCGACTCGAAAAAAAATTCTACTCGAAAATAAAATTCTCGGCTCAAAAAAAAATCTTGACCAGTTTTGTTCACTATGGCATTCCATACACCACGCAACAAATAATGAATTCATCACCCAGTTCGCCTGGATCTCACATTGAACATTTTCTTAGTTCCCTTGGGATCTTTTTATATCGACCGGTTTCGATTGGAAATTTGTGGACGGAGATTCTCAACTGAGTAAAAATACCTTATACCACGAGTGAGAGATATTCAACACGAGAAGAAAGAAAAATTGTACTTCTATACTCCTTTGAAATATTCTGTTTTTAATAAAAAATTATCCACGAAAACAACTGTGGTTTGAACATTTGTTATCAAGAAAAAAAAACAAAAACAAACAAGGCATAAAAGAGGATATAACCGGAAATGAAGAAAAAAGACGGGAAGAGTAGGAAATTACCGGAAATGACATCAGATTTACAGCGAAAAAATTAAATTATTTCTAAAATTTATTTCATTGATAATCTTACATTAAATCGCTTACGTTTTTGACACGAGATATTTGTACTTTTTATACAGAACTCCCAATTGCAAACCTGACATTTCCGCGAGCTTTGTTAAGAAACTCATTAAAAAATAGAATTTCTGCCGATGATGGAAGTTGTTCTGTAAAAGTGTTGTGTTGACATATAAATTATAGTGACTAAAAACAAAGTTTTCTATAAACCTTTCGACGGCTCAAAATCTTTTTGTTGCCTCTCCTGACTCATACATTTATATACCATTGCTCAAATAACTGTGCCGTGTGGACAATAAAAAAAAGATAACACGGAGAATTGACTTGTGGGTCCACTTTGTCACGCTTACGGCTTAGCCCGTGTAAGATTACAGGATGGGAAAGTTGTTATCTCAAAAAAAAACAAATTATATACCAATACTTTGTTTAAATTAGACTGCAAGCGGAGATGATTTGCACATAGACGGCTGAGTTTCGAGACCAAACACTGTGTTATTAGTTTATATGATAACACTATGTTAAATAGTTCATAAATCATTTCCACTACGGTGTACAGTTTATCCATTTAAAAAAACATAAATCATACAGAGTATTTTGCCTTATAGAGTGCAATATAAAATACCAACCTCAATAACAGATTAAT
>JAPEIX020167359.1:0-24116 GCA_026122405.2 Zoanthus sansibaricus
ACTACGAGTTTGAATAGTCCATTCGGCCTACGGCCTCATGGACTATTTACTCGTAGTCCATTCGTCCTCGAGGTCTAGTTGTTGAATATTCTCATGCACTGTTTTAATGAAAACCGTTTAAAAGCTTTAAATAATATATCCTTTTTAACCGATTCTTCGTCTTTCATCATCCTCATCACCAGTAATTATACGACTGTCCTATCATCTTCATCCTCACCACTGCCAGTATTCTGACCCCTTGGGCCTATAGGGAAATATCCTCTTAGATAGAACACTTTGTTTCAAAGTTTTCATAGACTGAAATGTGTTGATTGGATAATATGGAAGTAGCAATTTAGATCGATGTCAAAGAATTTAGATCGATGTCGCCAGTTTTAAACTTCATCAGCAACATTCAACCGTTCAATCAGAACAAGCATGCATGTTGAAAAAACTTGTTTGGATTTAAACAGTCCATTTCCTAAAAACAAACTGAATGGACCCGTACTGGATGTAAATTAACTAATTATTTTGTCTGATTCTTTTCCTCGAGACAAGCAATATCACTGTGGAAAAGGTTTGTATATCGTAATTGGCGTTTATCTTGGTTATAAATAGGTGTATAATAAATTTATTTAATGCAAAAGGTGTTCGAAATTTCTGTACGAAATTTTCTGAAATACACAAAAAGTGTCCGAGATTAATTTATCCGAAAACAAATTGTGTTTCAGTGTTACTGTAGAAGCTTTTATAAATAACTGAAATTCACGAAACACTAATAAAAAATACCTTTAAATTCGTGTCCAGTTGAGAATTCCATTTCTTTTGTAAAGCAAGATCTTCCTCGATCATTTTAAGAGCTTCCCAGTCCTCCCCAGGAACGTTCTCAAGAGTATCTTCCTGTTACAAAATGATGATAACTTGATCATATGAATGAACATAGTAGGATCTATTACTTTCAAGACATTTACTAAGAAAATCTTGTTATCAGTAACATTGGTGGAAAAATTCTGAAGAATTATTCACAGTAGTGGAAGTAAATATCCACCAATTTCACCGAAACTGAAGTAAACAACTCTCTTGTACATACCACGCAAGCTGAATAACTAGAGAACAAAAAAAGTAATTTAGTTCTGGCAATATACCAACACGTAAATACTTAAAATGTTATGATGCACATTACATTGCGTTCACCAAGTCACATGGTAAGTCAAACGGTCACAAAGTAAATTGAAACAAAACAAAGAGAAATTCTTTTCTTGCAGACAGTTAAACTTTTGGAAGCGCTTGAAAACTTGTTTCTGTGTTATTATTGAAATTCGTCCCTTTGAAACCATATTAAAAAGATGTTCAATTGCACAATTATTGCTTTCGATAAATTTTATAAGCAAAATCATAGCACTTCGCATTTTTGCTTTTGAATATGTGTTTGAAAAGATAAAAACTTACCACTAAAATCTGTCAAGCCAATCTTTGTTGCAGTTTGTGTTCTTTGGTATAGTTCGTTGATCGAATATTTTACTCTTCGAAAACAGAAGCGAAATGCTTCGAGGTGAAGAAAACTTTATTATAAAATAATTTGGATAGTACTTGCGTTGTGATTGGTCTACAAGTGTGTTTTCATAGCGCTGTGATGCACAAAAATGACATGAGCAATATGATTGGCTGTCTCAAGTTGTGCGAAGTTACAGTTTTATGAAAGAAATTTAAATATACATACGCACTTCGTATGAAGTCTTTCTCTTTGTTAAGACGGAAATAATAGTTTCATAAAAGAAATAAAACATGCGCTCCTTGCCTTCATAGCATGGTGAAACTGACCGAGGCGAACGTTCAGCGGATTGGCTTTAATATTATTTTCACTATAGTGAACAAAACCGTGTCGCTCGCTTTCCGCTTCTCTGACTGACAAACTAAATGACACATACACGAACGTTAGGTGCATTTTTCTTTAGAAAGATGGCTTCAAATTAGACTAACTGTTTTCAGAGCCTGGATTCATCAGTGAAAGAGTTCATAGACGGGCAAGGAATTAAAATCACCAAAAAAAAAAAAAAAAAGCAGACATAATATTGTTTTGTTCCACAAAATTTTTGTTTTGAAAGGTGAGACAAGACAAATGGACAAATTGACTTCTAAAGAGCTAAACAAGTTTCTCAGCCATATATATTGCCATATTGCCATCACTATATATCACTATTATCAACTATATTGCCATTACTTTAACACTATCACCAACCATATTGCCATCACTATCACTAACATCAACCATAATACCTTCACTATCACTATCATCAACCATATTGCCATCACTATTACTATCATCAACCATAATACCATCACTATCACTATCATCAACCATTTTACCATCACTATCACTATCATCAACCATATTGCCATCACTATCACCATCATCAACCATATTACCATCACTATCACTAACATCAACCATATTGCCATCACTATCACCATCATCAACCATATTACCATCACTATCACTAACATCAACCATAATACCATCACTATCACTATTATCAACCATATTACCATCACTATCACTAACATCAACCATAATACCATCACTATCACTATCATCAACCATATTGCCATCACTATCACCAATTATATTGCCATCGCTCACTATTATCAACCGTATTGCTATCACTATCACTAACATCAACCATATTGCCATCACTAAAACCATCATCAACCATATCAGCTTCAAAACTGCTATAACATAGTCTAAACCAAAATCAGTATTATCATTATTATGATCATGATTATAGCATCAAAATTATTATCAGAATTGCTACTACATCAATGGACAATCAAGAAATCGTCACCTGTTGTGGTGTTGGAATCTGTTCCCTCTGAGCATTCTTAAGCTGGTAAAGTTCCTCTTCGTTTTCTCTTAACGCCGTTTTAAGCATTTTAAACTCATCCTCTATCATTTCTTTAGCTTCTTTTAGTTCTTCAATTTGCTTGTTTTTGCTGTCAATTTCTAACTTGCAATTATCCAGTTTGCTTTCATTACTCTTGGCTTCTCTTTCTTTTGAGAGAAACTCAAAGCGAAAATGCGACGCACTGTTGACGGCTTCCTTAAGACGTTGTGCCGTCGAGTCGCGTTCATTTGTCACCACAGCCAGCTGTTGTTCCAGAGTTTCAACCTTCACTGCCAGTGATCTTACGTCATCAAGAGCACGGTCGCGTTCATAGACCATTTTCTGCATTTTTGTTTCCACATCAGAAGTGCTGCTTTGCTCCTTTAACAAGGCCGTTTGTAATTCTCCTTGTTCATTTTTTAAACGCTCACAAGTTTCACGACTTTGGTCAAGGCTAGCTTTAAGTGTCAGCATCTACAAACGATCATCAAACTGATGTTAAATGCTTGTGCGTAAGTGCGACAGCCAAAAGTTACAACACAAACTTAGACTACTCAAGATCGACGTTTGTGACCACCGTCGTAAATATTCTAAGGAGCTGATGTTTTGAGCGTTTGTTATGTTAAACCGCAGAAACGTTAGCTCTCAGGTCCAGTCCACACGAATCCGGACATTTTTGAAACCGCAAATATATTTATGTGAATCAGCCTTTCGTCCGCAAGAAACCAGTATATCCGCGCACAAAAAACGGATCTTTTCGAAACTGCTTTCCAGAATTGATATTTTTGAATAAGCCGAGTGAGCTGATTCGTGTGAACACCCGAAACTATATATTTTCAAATACGCTGACGGCAGGTCCAGGCAGCTAAATAAAATATCGGGCTTCATTTGCGCATGTCCATTGGCTAGTGTTTTAGAAAAGAAATTGAATTCGTTAGAGTTTGCATATTCAAATGGATAGGTGAACTGCAAACGATTGATGGTTCGTGTGGACGCAATTTGTTTTATGCGGTTTGATTAACCCGGTTAGAGTTCTGATTCGTGTGGACTGGGTCTCAGTAAATGGTACTTACGACGATGATAAAAAGCTTCATCTTGAGTTGTTTGAATCACGCATAAATACTGGTATACTTCTGCCTGAGTTTATTTT
The DNA here is from genome assembly GCA_026122405.2 of Zoanthus sansibaricus. NCBI lineage: Eukaryota > Metazoa > Cnidaria > Anthozoa > Zoantharia > Zoanthidae > Zoanthus > Zoanthus sansibaricus. The sequence goes on from JAPEIX020167359.1 coordinate 4,012, forward strand.
ATCTTTTTATGGGCACTCTGATTCCGACATGGTACAAAATTTAGAATTTCAGACCACAGTTTACCGTCAAAATTAACCTGTCACTTCAGATAGCATTTCTTTAAGAGCACGAGTTAGTAATGTATTTTTATGTTTGCTTTCGTGGAAGTTAAAAAAAAGGTTCCTTGAATAAACTTATATGTCTACGGCATGCAAACCTTCGTGCGATTAAAGATTCTACGCATGCTTAGTTCGTCAAAATGTGACATTCAAATTCACTCCAGATTAAAAGGTTGCAAGATGACTTATCAAAATGTGGTAAAGACTATTTTATATTTTAACTTAAGATTAGTTTTCGAAAATGTTTGATAAAACTGTTTGTCAAAAAAAAACAATGTCTTTTTTTGGAATAATGTTAAATTTGCCAATAACCTAAACATATCGAAAAAATCTCTGTTTTAAAAAATGTCCATGAACTTCCAATATTAAAGTTTTTGTGTCTAAACCTACTGGAAACAATGCCCTAACTACATGGAACACGCTAGCCCCGTTAAGCGGGCTGAAGCCAAAAATGTAGCCCGGTTTAATTACATGATACGAGTAGTTCGGCCTCGGCCCGGCTCAGCTACAAAGTTGGAGGCAGTTTTGTATTGTGTACAACATGATGGCGGAATTGCGAAAATTTCCCTATACATTCACTAAATAATATGTTTAGGAACAATGACCGTGTACGTCACCTACGTCACAAGACTGTCAAATTGTACTCTCGCCCTTCCGCGCTTGTGACAGGCGGCCTCGTTGGATTATTCCTTCCAAATGTCTGTGTTTGAGGTTGAAAGCTCCTTTATCTATTTCTATTATGTAAGTGGTGGTTTAGCAAAATAGTAGGGATTGAAATAAAGATTTCAGAGTAAAAGTAATTTTTATCACATTCTTGGAAGTGCTTATGAATTTGCAGCTTATTAAACTTTGCCTTTGGCAAGAGGCGAATGTATTTTGTCCAAATTATAGCTATCACGGGAAGAATGAATGTGTTAAGCAACGATGACGGTAAAGAACAATAGACTTAATTATTAAAAATAACAATTTGTAACGTTGAGTATGTTCGTTCTCTGTAAAAATCCACTTTCTCATTTCGATTGTACAGTTACATGAAAAATGTTCAGCTCAGTTCGCCCGGATTCCTGACAATTATTACGTAATTTCGGCAAACCCGGCTAAAAATTTCCCTTGAAATAGCGAGCAAAATTTTTTCAGAGTTTGTGTGAATATATAGTGGGGATCTCGGTAAAAAAAAAAACCCGAGCGCGTTCAACCGGGCTAGCCCATTCCATATAATAGGGGCCCTAGATGACTAGTAAGGGACTTATATCTCCTTTGAATGTAATTTTGAGTATGCACTCGGTTGCTTGAAGTTAATAGCAACACGTATAGACGGACTAACAGAATTCAAAATGCCTAAATTCTAAATGGTTTTAAAGTAGCGGGAGGACGATTTTTACCTGTTCATCAAGATAACCTTTGTCAGCTTTCAACTGCACAATCAATTCGTCCTTCTTCTTCATCTCCTCTCTGTCTTTTTCTGCTTGTAACTTCAACTCAATGAGCTGCTGCTCATGTCTTAGAAATTCCTCCTTGGTCACCGATGAACGATTTGTAGTGTCTTCCAACTGTTTCTGAAGAGAAAGCTTCTCTCGAAACTCACACTCCAGCTTCCCTTCGAGATCAAAGATCTTTAAAAAAATCCAACAACAGCAGCTTTGTTATTAAGACCTCTATTATCTATATGGTTATACCTATTTTTGTATCATCTATATCTTCATCTTTAACTATATTTGTATTTATTACATAGATATGAATGTTTAACTGTAAAATACGCCACTCGTAGATTTCATGTGAACTACATCCGGGATACGAGTGACATTTTCCATATTCTAATTAGTGAAGATATCGCTGAAGCCATTCATTCCGCTCCACTCACTGGTGAAATATTTTTTCCACTCGAAGATAAACTTCGTATGTTTAAGCTACCTTATATCATACTCTCTATATCTATATCTATGTCTATATCGATATCGAAATCTACATCTGTATATAAGTCCAAATCTATATCTAATATTAGGAAGTAGATGTAGTGAATATGTAATAAAAAGAATAATAGTAATAATATTGATAACAATAATAAAATAGATGAGCTCCAAAAAAGTGTAATTCTGCAAACTGCAAGAATGCTTACAAAAGTGACTAGAAATTGAATGAGACGTCTCGCCACCAAACTTATGGAGAACATGGAGAACTAAAATTCCATTGAAAGTCCAATGTGCGAGAACACAAACTAATAATAAAATGACGTTATTTAGGTGTCAAGTCTTCCAGTTGGCCAATGGACTAATTACTGGGTACACCATGAGTTTTACCACAAATAATTTAAGAGAGAAAAGAATAAGTTTTAAAAGTATTTGTTCTTTACCTTGCTACTCGCTGCTGTTAGTTCCTGCTTCTGATATTTCTTCTCTCTTTCAGCTCGTTCGTTGGTCGCTTCTAACTCGCGGATTCGTTTCTGCATGAGGTTGATTTCCAAGCTCAACTCTACGGCACGTTGCTGTGCTGATTTTTGTTCGCTCTCGATCTTTGCCATCTTAAGTTCCTGCAAATGAAGCTCGTGTTGGCTCTGTTTCAGCTGTGTTTCAAGGTCATAGCTTTTGGTGTCATCTGTCAGAGGACCGCCTTTATGCATTTCGTCAAAATGCGACTCAAGACGCGCGTTCCTTACACTGGTAAACTCCAGTTGTTCTTCCAGATAAAGAATTTTTTCCAACAACTCTTTATGGCTAAGTCCATTGCTGATTGGCTTTATATGGAAAGAAAACAAAAAGGTGTCACATAAAACAGTTAAAAATGCAACAATTTGTTCTTAATTTTTGGCCAATTTGACACTCATTGTTCTTATAAAGATGTTCTTATAAAGTTGTTATTACAAAGTTCTTTTTTATAAAGTTGTTCTTATAAAGTTGTTCTTAAAAAAATGATTGTATTGCATGGCCCCTTTTTGCTGGTTAAACAAAAACAAGATATTATAAATTATATTCGAATGTATAAAAGGACGACCAACAAAACCTGATGAAGAATGAAGAACGCACCAGCGTATTTCATATACGGCTCGCCTATTGTGACATCAATCCCATACTACTGTACGGTCAAATTTTACACACGCGCAGAAATGTATTTGAACCAAAAGTGAAAAATTCTGTATGAGAACGCGAACGAGGACAATAACAAAGATAGTAGCCTTCTCCTGACAATAAAATAACTTCATCGTAAGCATTCTTCTCAACACTCTCATCCCTAACAGAAGGGTCCGATCTAGTGTCCGGTACACCATTTTAAAACAGCTTTCAGTTTGGCCGCTGACCAAATGAATGAGCGTTTTTTTAAAATTTGGTGTGATGCTCATTGCATGGGTAAAGGACGACGGATTGCTAGCAAGAGAAACAAAATGGTATGACAAAACACTACATGTACAAACTTAACTTTAGAAACTCGGTACACTTTTTAACTTTTTGACTCAAGTCATTGTGATCATGGTTCTAGTTAGAGCCAAAAGCTCAGTTTCATTGTTAAAAAAGTGTACCAAGTTTAGGCCTGTTCCGAGTGCGCTGGAAAAATTGTCAAAAAGTGCTCAAATAGTGCTCAATTTCCGTAAAAAGTGCTTGAAATTTAGAAATAGTGCTCGAAAACTTGCTCGCAGTTAAAATAGAATAAAAAAGACTTAATATTTTCTTGTTTCTAGCTGTGTTTACATCATCAAACTACTTATACAGTTTAACAAGGTTTAAATGTAACAGTCAACCATATAGTTTCTAAGTATACAGCATTACAGTCATCTATTAGTCTCTCTTCGATCTATTGCAGCGACGCATGACAGAAGCTTGATATAAACCTGCAGGGCACTGTCTTGCTGGGAGTGAAAAGCGCTAGAAAGGAGACTAAACACTCGTTTAGGGGCTGCTGAGCAAGGCTGTATCAACACTAGCCGCGTGACTATTGCCGACCAGTGAGCAGCCCACCAGCTGACTTTATCATCTTCACTTGTCACTGTTACACCTTCCGCGGCAGCCACATACTGGGGAGGTTCTCTTGCTAAATTTGCGATCGTGGCATTGTTGTTAGGAAAAGGAAAATGCATTAACTCTTCTAGTGTGGCTGCTGTTGGGCGGATTGCTTATACCACCTGTACAGGGAAACAAAAACGTGCGGATTTAAATGCTTTCACGGTGTTGTGGAATTTTTTAAAACTAAATTTTTGCTGGTAAAAGTTCCGTCCTGGCATGGCCAAACGCAAGCTTTAGCTTGTGCCATAAGACAACTGAATAGAGCAGCATCGCCATTCGCGATTTCGCGAGCGATAGCCTCCGTGTTCGGGTAGTGGCCAACTGTAATAGTGTGTGCAACTGCTGAGAGTCGTTCGTAGCACGAAAAAATCAATGGCCCATCACCTTCCAGGTAATACATTGCGTTTACAAAATGCACCCCGGCATCGATGACGGCAGCCAGCTCTAAACGTAGCTTCTGGAGGCTCTCAGTATCATCAAATAATTATAATTTACAACAAATTACTTCGATTTGCAGGAAATATTTCTTCATGCTGGCGAAAGAAATGCTCGATATCTGTAAACAAGTCTATAGGGCTTGCTTAAATACCTCCCATTTACTCCACCATCTGGTATTGCTGTGGGTACGGATTGATTGCCCAATCTTCTCTCTCCATGCAAGCTTTGCCTTATAGCTGTGGAAAAACAAGGCTATCCAAAACAGTGCAAAGGAGTCCAAAACTTGAAATTCGAAGTGAGATTCCACATTGTCTATAGTGTGTGGGAAACAAACAACGTCAAAATAGTCTGCATAAAAGAACCTCACATTTTTCACGGCGGCTCCATTTACGGAAGCGCCATCTCGCATACTACCAATGACTACCCTTGGACCAAGGTTATATTCTACTGCCAATCAGAATATCAATCTCTGGGCAAGTTCATCTCCCTTAGGTACCTTTGCGAGCACGTCTAGACGGATGTGGCGCTGAGTTGGCTTGCAAATCCCTCCCTGAAAGAAACGAACCACGATTGCCAACGCTTCTCCCAAACGGGCCGTTCCGTCAAATATGACCAAAACCTCTTCTACGGATTTCAATTTCTCCTTTAGCTTCTCTTTTTCTCTTTGTAGTGTTGCAGGAATAAGCTCGCTAAGGTGCGCACGCCTTGCTAGCCGGTGATCGTATTTCTAAAGGAAAGGGCGCATGGAATCGATTTTTGATAGTGGTACTCCCGCCAACAGAGCTGATTCTACCAGCTCATAGCGATACAGCTGTATCTCAGATCGCAGCATTGATCCAGCCGCACTTTCTTGTCGATCTCTTTTCTGTAGAAATTCCTTTGTTAACTGACTTTCTGTCTTATTTCTCCTAACTCTTGCCAAGTCCGTCTTGTGCTTCTTTTGCTTCGTGTGCCTGTCAATAGAACTCTTCTTGTCGCTGAGATTTTCGCTGCATGCATTAGATTTAAGCTTTTCTCCCACTACAGCAAAGTGCTGACCTGGGTACTCTTTCAAAACCTCCCATACACTTTCTTTAGTAGTTTTAGCGCTAAATCTCTGCTGATTAACTCCTTTATTAGTGGGCAATTTTCGATTCCGTGCTATCGATGCACCTTGTAGTTCACTTAACGACGCTCCAGAATTTACTGCTACTGTTATGGGATCAGAAACTACAATAGGTTCTTCTTCAGATTCGCTTAATAGGTTGTTGGCTTCCATCTTTACAGATATTTCACCGTTTGAAAACATGCTTTACTACACAATCAAAAAATGGGCGCCAACTTTTTGAGGAAACACCAAATGTTACGAGCCAATAAAAATTGACTGTTCCCACGGTTAAAAGGAACATAGCCCGTACATTTTCATGACAAGAGACAGTCAGGCAACAGGGTAGAATTATTTATAATTCGTGGTAATAGTATTATTCGGGTTTTAATAAAAAAGATTGCATTTAAGATACGAAAATATGCGACACATTTTTCCCAAAGCAAAAAACTATGTCTAAATTTTGCTCAAATGTCAATTAAGTGTTCAAATTCTGCTCAAAAGTCAGTTTGGTGCTCAAATTCTGCTCAAGAGTCAATTTGGTGGTCAAGGGTGCTGAAAAAGTGCTTCAAACTTGAAATAGTGCCGACAAAGTGACCAGCGCAATCAGGTCAGGCCTAACCGAGTTTCTAAAGTTAAGTTTATACATGTAGTCATTTCTTCACCGGTACAGATGGGTCTTCTATTTAAAATATGAGAAAAATTGGATGAGAGGGCAAGTAAATCAAACAAATTGAATTTTAATTTTTTTTAAAATATGTGGTTTTAAAAATGCAATCAAAAAAACGTTCCCATAGTTTAGCTACTAAATCACTAACATCCAAATACTAAATTCAAAACAATAAGAGAGATTTTGAAGGTGAAGATAAATGAAAAATTGATTGATAAAACACGGTTGGTGGTTATGACCAAAAAGAGTCTTTTGGGGGCTCGCCGACAGGCGTTTTTATGCTAATTTTCTATTTTATGACTTGCTAATGCTGCTATTTTTGGATAGTTATTTATTTATTTTTTGCTTTTCTAAATTTACGATTTTACTTAAACTATATGATGTACTTAAAGCAATGAAAATTTATTTAGATATAGTTTCATTCCTCTTTATTTTGGTACTATGTTCGTGTGTTCATAGATATAAGCTAAAAGTAGATTTGTTAATTTCTCTCACAATAGCCCTTATTACAGTTGAGCAAAACGTTCTGGCAATCCAGCGGTATCTTTCGGAGCCTAGCATTAAAACGAGACTATCGGGTTAAAACTTCGTATATTTTGCAAGAAACTTGCTGTTTTTGTTTGAAAGATGCCTACATTTTCCAATATTCATTATGATATGAAACACTTTTTGACATGTTTGGCCATGGTGAAACACTGCATAGCTCATGGATGCACAAATAGAAGCTCTAAACCCAAATGCAAGGACTTATCGTGGCATTTGTTGCAAGCAGTCGCTCGCTGAATGGCTCGTAAAAATGCGCCGTGAAAATACATCAAGTAACAAATAACTCTTATCTCTACAGTAATTTTTTAGCGAAAAATGCTCTATAAAATCGATTGGTGAAAAAAGAAATCGCATCTAATATGAATCATGTCATCATCAAACGAAAGTTCGATCTTTTGCACGTGTCCGTGTCGAAACAAGCCAAACGCTTTGCTGCTTATGTTCTTTAAATTTCTGTTGCACTCGATGAATTCGTTTTTCTTTCAAAAAATAGTCCAGAACTATTTCACTTGAATTCATACAAAGATGCGTCTGCTGAAAGCTTCGTTTCCTTAGCTGGGTGCTTTAGTGAGAGCTGCTTCAATGTTGTCGAGTGATTTCTGCTGATCCGTCTCCCCATAACTAAATACCGTTTATATTTAGATCTCTTAACGGCTTAGTCATTTCAGCAAGGTTGTCGATATACTTTACCACCTGGTTAGCTGTGCCCAGGAATCTCCTCAACTGTCCCACATCTGTTGGTTCACTCATCTTCCTCTCTAACACTTTCATTGCTCTTGCTGGGTTTCTCCAAAAACTATACAATATCGTCCACTTGACAACACCTGTTCTTGCAGTTCATCCAGAATTCTCTTCATTACTTTCTGAAAATGTTCTGGCGCCGACGAAATTCCAAAGGGTAATCGCCTGAAGCAATATCTTCCCCGGGGGGTTATGGAGGCAGTCAGCAGCTTGGAGTTGTCGGAGAGTTTTCTCTGCCAAAACCCGGAATTAGCATCTAGCTTAGAAACTGCCTTAGCTTCTGATAATTTGGCAAGTGTTTCCTCCGTGGTGGGCATTGGATGATTTTCTTTCAGGACAACTTGGTTTAACTTGCAGTATCACCACTAATTCTGACCGTACCATTCTTCTTAGGCACCACAACAATTGGAGAACACCACTTAGTGGGTTTATCTTCACGCTCAATAACTCCTATACGCTCCATTCTCTCCATTTCCTTTTTAACTTTGGGTAATAGTGGCATCGGTATAGGCCTGGGTGTTGTAAGGCTCAATTTTTTCATTTAGTTTTATATCATATTCTCCTCTTAGACATCCCAATCCTCTAAAGAGCTCAGAAAACTTTTCTGCAAACACTCTAACAGAATCTTTCAACTCAACTGATCTCACTCTGCTCTTTTCTCAGTTCATCACATGAACTCCTTCCTAGCAGTGGTTGATCAAATCCTGTCACAACGTAAATCACTTCCTCACATGCCTATTCTTTAACCTCGCTTCAAATTTGTCAACGCATAGCAGTGACGTCTTACAGGGACCAAACAACTTCTAATCAGGTTTCTGTAGTGCTGTTGCAGGATTTAACCGATTATAAATTTATTCTTAAATAATTAAAGATACAACTGCTCCACTATAGAGCTTAAAGTTAACCTTAGTATATCGTTCACACTAATTCATATCTGCTCTCCACTGCTAATTTCTGCTCTCAATGTCTACATGAATTTCTCCCAGGAACACACTGTCCATACGGGCATCATGGTCATCATGGTCATGAAGATATAAAAGTACAATTGATTGATAAAGTTAATAGGTTTGTGGAGCTTCTCAACAAGGAAGAGGAATGGACCAACAAACTTAAAACCATAAGGTCCAATGGTCTAAATGAAAGTGTCATGTTCTTCAGTCAAAATCGCCATAGACGTAGTCGATAATTATGTATAGCTTGATTTTTCTCTCGCACACTACTTTGTTTATATATTGTGCTGATTTCTTATTTGAAACTTTATCACGCGCTGTTTATTGATTGTATTAGGCATGTAATTGTTTGGTCTTCATTCGCCCTGATCCCTTTTAAGAAGGTCGAATGCAGGCGTCTAGCTTTATACGTTGCTTTATCTTCATCTGTGCTAGTATTAAGAAAAACGTTTTAGTTATACTATAAAGCATGAGGCAAAAATGTAAAAAGGTTTAAATAAATGTTTATTGTGCAATTGAAAAATAACAAAAGTGGTTACATTGTCTATAAGAATTAGCTTATAAACTGGTTAAACGATAAGAATGTCACACAGTTTATCACCAAGCTTTTTACTCTTTTCAACATATACATAAAGTTTGTGTATAGGATACTTGTTGTGATATAAAAAAGTAATGTTTAGATTTGGAGTGATTTTCATTCAGGTAGTAAAAATAAAGTAAAACTATCCGTTTTGAAAAATGTTCGAGAAAAAAAATATTAAAAACCAGAAAGATTTTTAAACGTTTTTACACATCAGTTTGGTTTTTGAAAAATTACTGATAAACTTCTATTCTTTTTCCTTACAATTCGCCATTGCCTTATTTAGTATATACTGGCTACCTTTCGTTTGCTATGATAAGGATAATATAATCTACATCGATTTTTGATAGGTTGTTATGTGCTGGACGAAACTCTGGACGGAACACTTGCAAACGTTTATTGACACACGACGAAAAAACTTCGTGTTGTATTTGTTTGCACAACGACAAAACAGGTTGTGTGTTGGTCCACAATTCAATCCGTTATAGTATCCCGCAAAAAAGGAGATCATTCTCGACAAAGTAAATTTATGTTTTAGTAATCACATAGTTTTATCAACTGGAAAGCGATGTCTCCGTTGACCCCAGCGACCAAAGCGGGGGGCATCCAATTGGTTAGTTTCCCGCGGGGACTGAGGTCTTTGATCCCTTAAGGCACTTTGTTGGCTATATCTGTCTTGTTGAGAAAAATGGAAGGAGTCGTTGGGGAGGCGAGTTGCTTTTAAAACCCCCTCAGCTATCGCCAAGTCTTCAAAAGGACTCCCCTGGTTGTTAACTTGACTACCTGACGACGAAGTGCGTGTACGCTCGTTGACTTCTTTCTCACTAACCGCAGTACTTGACACGGTAAACCCCGGACTTGCGTGACGTCCTGAAGTATAGCCACTTGGAACTCGTATATTAGTATCCGCAGGGCTTGCTTGGATTGTGTCGTTATTCCTGTTGCTGGGATAACCATCAACACGTACAGCTGGGATCACGGGCCCTGTTGTACCTCCATATCCATGTGAATTCGTAAGACGCTTGTCAGGTGAACTGCTGTGCAGCAACTGCGAGTCAAATGAGGGTCGTGATTCACTGAAATTTGAGTTTCGTATGTCATCGAATGCTGATTTAGGATTGTGTCCAAATCCTTTGCTGTTTAATGCGGGTTGATATTGTTCCTTGAGGCGATTCTCACTCTTTTCATATGCTTCTCGAGCTATGAATAGTTCTTTCTTCAGCTTTTCCAACTGCTTTTCTAACTGCTTGCACTTATCACTTAGACGTAGGATCTCGGTGTCTTTGTCGTTTAGAGTGCGATCCTTGAAACTTAACTCCGCTTCAATCGCACGCAATTCTTTCTGAAGTGCAATTAAAGATTCTTTCTTAATTAAAAGTTCCTTTTTTGTTTCATCCAGCTGTAACTGAAGCTCAGATGAATGCTGTTTTTGTTGGGAAAAAGAGTGAACCTCTGTGAGCTCTTCTCTGAGGATGTGCAGCTCATTTTCAAGAACGTATTTTTCGTTCCGCAAAACATTTTTTTCTTTTTCAATTTCGTCATACTTTAGTTTTAAAGATTCGATTTCCCCTCGCATATCATTAAACTCAAAATCATGTGCTCGCTGTTCATCTCTTTTTGTCTCTAACTTATTCAGCAGCTGCTCGTTTTGCCTTTGTTTTTCTTCAAGTTCTTGTTTTAGCCGATGGAGATCAGATTCAACAGAGGTGATCCTTTTCTTCTGATCAATAATTGTTCTTTCTTTTTCAACAGCTTCTTTTTTTGTTACATCGCTGTGAGTTTGTAATTCCGCCAATCGCTTACTTAAATCAAACGATTTTTCATCTTGCTTACTTCTTTCTTGGTCAAGCAAAGCTTTGTGGTCTTCGTTTTCGCGGCGTATTTCAGTAAGTCGAGCCTCCGTTTTTTCCAGCTTTGACCGTAAAACTTTTATTTCATGTTCCATTTGTGCGCGATCATTTTGAGAAATTTGCTTTGTTTCTCCAAAGTCCTTCAATTGTTGTTGAAGTTTTTCGATCTCTTCTTGTTTTTCTGTATTGTTATTACAACTGCTGTTGTAGTTAGCTTCAAGTTCGGAAAGCCGTTTTTGATAGACGATCACCTCTTCTTTTAGTTCAACTACTTTTCCTTCAGTTTCGTGGTACGCTACTTGCACAACATTTAACTTCTCGATTAGAGATTTCAATTCGCAGTCCAGGTTGGACACTTTTTTATTAGCTGTAAGAACTTCTTGCTGTAGTTCTTTCTCGCGTTCTTGACTTCTACGAAAAGAACCATCAAGTTGTTTGCTTTCAGAAAGAGACAACTGCTGTTTTCTTTCTAAATTTTCAGAGTTTGCCAGTTCGAATTGAACTTCCATTTCCATTAACTTTTTCTGTACCTGTTCCAATTGCTCGACTTGCTTTTGCTTATCACTAAAAGCAGTGTCCAGCTGGGCTTCTAACTCAATGAGTTTTGAGTTAAGAATATCCATCTCATTTTCCATGCGGTTTTTCTCCACGGTCAAGGCGCTGTTTGTGGCCTCTAAACTGTGCAAAGAGTTTTGAAGTGCGTTTGCGCGGTCATCGTTTCTTTTATTTTCTTGTTCTAACGTTTCACATCTATCTTTCATGCCAATTAACTTGCGATTAAGCGCTGATATCTCTTGGTTAAGACAATCTCTATTTTCTCTCAGTAAATCAACCTCAGAAGGCCCTTCTAGAGAGTTATCCAGCGCTGCGTTTTCTAAAGCCAAATTTTTTTCTTCAGCTAACGCTTCAGTTGCAAGTTCTAGCTCCGAAAGTTCATTTTGTGCTTCAAAAAGCCTTTGGTTAATATTCTCTTTTTCCTCTTTCAACAAATTGTAATCAGATTCTACGTCCGCCAGTTTCGTCTGTAGTCTTTTTTGTTCAAATTCGTACTCTCGGTTTTTGACACTCGATTTTTCACATTCGGCTTTAGCAGATGCTAACTCTTTTTGTAGTTCCTCATTTTCACTCTGCAAGTTTGAATTATCATTGTTCAATCGGTCAATTAAATATTTCTGGTCTACACAATCACGCATTTGACTCTCACACAATTGCTGTTGTTCCCACAATTTTTTTTGTAACTTTGCGTTGTCTTCTTTGAGTGTCTCGTTTCGCGATTTTGCTTCCTCAAACGAACCTTTGAGATGAGCTTGTTTTTTGAGTTCTGCCTGTAGTTCTTCTTCCACGGTTGCTATTTTGTTTCGACTGAGTTGCAACTCACGTTGTAGGCCGCTTTTGTCTTGCATTAAAGTCTCATTCAAAGATTCTTGTTCAGAATTCTTCTTGTAAGCATTAAAAAGTTCTCTCTGCTGGCTGTCATTTTGTTCCTGGACCTCATTTAAAGCCGATTCCACAAGCGTTATGTTCTTCTGTGATTCAATAGCTTCGTTGTTCAAAGTTCGAATTTTTTCTTCACATACCTTCTTGAAAGCCTCGAGTCTAGATATTTTGTTTTTCGATGTTTGTAGTTCTTGTTCCAAGGAAGTAACCTTTTTATGCCACTCCATTATTTCTTCCTTGCCGTACGCACCTTTCTCTTGAAGGCCCTGTACGACATGTTCTAGCTGTTTTATTTTGTGTTGTCGTACTGTGACTTCGTATTCCAGTTGCTCTTTGGCTTTGGTTGCCTCTGTGACGCCATTTTCTAAAGAAGCAAGTCGTTTTCGTAGTAGCTCCAACTCGTTTCCACTTTCATCCTTCTGACGCTTTAATTGCTGAATTTGTGATTCCAGCTCAACAATCTTCCTCTGTCGTTCAGCGTCTTGTTTGATTTTTATTCTCTCGTTTTCAATGCTCAAGATGCTGCTCTGACTCTCATTCATTTTCTTTTGGACAATGTTGACGTCATTCTGTAACTTGTGTTTCTCACGTGACAAGGCATCTATATGAGCCTTCAAGTCGGCGCTGCCTCTTTTCAGTTCAGTTACGTCGTTCTTTAGACGGTTTCGTTCTTCCTCGAGAGTTTCGTTGCGCGCCTCCAGATGAGCACATTTTTGATTTGTAGAAATGAGGTCCTTCCGCGCTTTCTCGAAATCTCTGTAAGCCTCGTGGTTTTGGCTATTGAGTTCCGTTAGTGAAGCTCGACAGACGGAAAGTTCTTGTTGTAGCTTTTCATTGTCTTGCTTTGCTATCATCAGATAGTAATCCTGATCTTGATCTTTTCCTTCTCTTTCTTGAAGTAAAGCATTTAAAGTCATAACTTCACTTTGAACTTGTTCATGCTCATCTTTAAAGCCCTGGAGTCTTCTACGGAGGGTAGCAACTTCATCTTCAAGGCTGCTGCTAGCTGTTTTGAGACAACCAATGCTGTTATCTTTTGCTAGGAGTTCTTTCTTGTTGGTGTCTGCTAGCGATTTTAGTTCAGTGACTTGTCGATGAAGAACCAAACTCTCATCTCGATCTTTAAGAAGTCTATTTTTTGCATCATCCAGTTCCCCTCGAGAAACTCCTAGATCTTTAAGCGTCCTTCGCAATTCATCCTCCAAATCTCTAATCTTGTTCTGGAAGCTAATAAGATCATTGTTCATTTCTTCGTTTTCAAGTCTGGTGGATCGCAGTTTCAATTCGTAATCAGCTTGTTGCTTTCGTAGCTCAAAAATATCATTATCGTTTTCATCTCTGCGCCTACGAGCCAAACTCATGTTTTCTTGAAGGCTTGCAAACTCATCTCGAAGTGATCTGATCTCTTTCTCAAGGTCTTTTTTGTCCATCTTTAATCTTTCTATAATTTCGTCCTTTCCGCTGTTTTCTTTTGTGTTTTTTCCCCAAAGCGTTTGCACTTCCTGCAATTTTCTCCTGAGGTTGACCAATTCTTCCTCTTTTTGACTGAATTGCAAAGACAAGTCTTCATTTTGAGTTTGAAGTTGATCTTTACTTTTTTGCAGTTTTTCAAGAGCTAAATCCAGATGGTACTTCTTGTTCTCTGCCACTTGCAAGTCACTCCGTGTACTTTCTAACTCGTCTAGTACTTCATTGTAGCCTGCTTTTAGTGGTACCAGCTCTGTTTTGGTTGCATACAACTCACCCTCAAGTTCAAGTTTCTTTTCATTTAGGGTTTCATAGCTTGATTCTAATTTCGCAATCTGAGCGTTTAGGTTCATCAGTAGCTCTTCCAATTCTTTCTCATGTTCTTGGCTAGATCTAAGAGTTAAATCCATTTCGGCCATTCGTCGCTTTTGGGTTGCGAGATCTTCTTCTAGCAATTTGCACATTTCACGATCCTCCACAGGTGTGCTTTCCAATATGCTTGCTTGCTGCGCAGAAATAATCTCACTTCGCTTTGCAATTCGGCTTTCGTAGTCGGATTCTTTACGTCTTAAGCTTCTATTGAGGGATTCTACTTCGTCCTGCAGACTGGAACATTTACGTTTTAGTTCATCTATAGTTTTGTCCTTCTCATTCTTTTCTTTCTTAAACTCATTAATATAGTTTTTGAGTTCGGAGATTTCCTTTTCTAATAGCGTCGCCTCTTCCCGTTGACGATCCAAGGTTTCTTTCCACTCCTTCATCTTGTCCTTCGCGGATTCTTGCTCACGGGCAACGTCTGCCAGTTTTTGCTCTAGGTTAGAGCTCTTAAGAACAGATGAACGTAACTGATCTTGCGCGCGATCCCTCTCGTATGATACTTTTTGAATCCTTGTTTCGTATTCTGCAGAGCTGTTTTGTAAGTTCAGAATTTCTTGTTGCAGTCGACCTTGCTCATGTTTAAGTTTCTCACAATCTTTGTTACGGACGTTCAAACTGGCTTTAAAAGACTGAACTTGTTCTTCTAGATAAAGTTTTGATGACTTTAAGTGATCTATCGTCTCGTCCTTTTCTGTCATCTCTCTAGCGTTCATTTCCAATTCAAGCTTCTTCTCAATTAACTTTTGCTCCAGGCACAAAACATCCTCTTTTGTTGCTAGAGAGCGGCTTTTTATGTCTTTCAGTTGCTTTTCCAGAGATAATTTCTCTCGATATTCATATTCAAATTTCACTTCAAGTTCTGAAGCTTTAGCACTGATCCCCGTAAAGTCTTGCGTAAGATCTTTTTTCTCGCGTTCCACTCGGTCATTGGCGCTTTCTAAATCGTGAAAACGCTTTCGCATCATGTTGATACTGTGCTGCAGCTCAATATTTTGTTGTTGTGCTGACTTGTGCTCGCTCTCAATTTTTACGATCTTGCTCTTTTGAACCTGAATCTCCTGTTTGAGGTAGTTTTCCTTGTCTTGGCTTTGTTTGTATAGAGTTTCCAATTCATATAATTGGTTGTCCAAAGGCATCAAGTTTTTCTCTTTTTCAGTTTTGTCTCTGTGCAGATTTGTAATCGTCGTCTCCATTTTATTCATCTGAACATTTCGATGTTCAAGTTCCGCCTCGAGTTCTTGAATGGTTTCATTAAGGTTTTCAAGCTTCCAATTGCTCGTTTCAACTTCTTTTTTAAGTTCACATACTTCATTTTCAAGAGCTGTCTTTAAAGTCTTCAATTTATGAACAACATTATCCTTTTCTCTAATATCTCTTGCATGTCCTTCATTGGCTCTTTCTTTTTCTTTAATCTGGTTTTGTAAGTTTAACAATTCTTCTTTGAGTTTCCTGCTGGCATTTTGCAAACCATTGTGTTCGTTCTTGTAATATTCTCGATCTCTCTGTAGGTTAATAATTTGTGTTTCCATGGAGTTACAGCGATAAACAAAGCTGCTAATCTCCTGTTCCATCTCACCACGGTTATCTCGATAACGTGTCATTTCGTTTTCCTTATTGTCAAGTTGTTGTTGCATAGCAACCGCCTTTCTTTCCAGTTCTTGTCTCTCAGCATCATACCCACTGCATGCCGCCTTTGTAGTAAAGAGTTCTTGTTTTAAAGTGTCCATTTCCCTTTCCAGGTTTCGAATTTTGCTGTTCAGTTCTGCATTTGTAAGGTCTTTTTTAGCAAGAGCTTTGTTAAGGCTTTCATTAACTTTCCTGCTTTCCAGTAATTGGCTTTCAAGTCTCATAAGATCCTCTTTCGACTGGATCATCTTACCATTTAGTTCATCTAGTTTATCCGTCATTAACAGCTTTTGCCTTTGAAGGGCTTCCATTTGTGATTCTAATTTAGAACTGCGGTTACGCACACCACAGATATCTTCTTCTGCCTTCTCTTTCATTCCTAATGCCATTTCTAGCTCCTTCTCAATGTCATCCAGCTTCGTCTGTGCAAACTCAGCTCGTCGTTTCTCTTCCAGAGTCTCTGCATCTCGGCGCTCAATTTCTACGTCATAATCAGCCATTTTACGTTCTGAGTCATCAAGCTGATTTTCAAGTTCTTCATTAAGTTTTTTAGTTGAAAAGTATTCCGCTTCAACTGTTGCTATTCTCTTTCTTAAATTTGCATTTTCGTCTTGAAGGTCACTTGTTTTTTCCCGCACCAGCTCAAGTTCACGTTCAGCGTTTCTATCTTTGCCACTAACCTTTTTCAAGCTCGCTTCGATACTAGCAACTTTTTTCTGTGCATTGTTTTTATCAAATTCTAGAATCTCACATTTTTTCTTGGTTGAATCGTACATGACTTTTAAACGACTATGATCTTCTTCTTTAAGCTCCAAGCTTTGCTTCAGTTTTTTTATTTCGTTTTCTGCATTTTCAAGTTGCTTCCCTTTGAAGATGACTTCTCCTTTCGAAGAATCAATGTCTGAATTTAAAACCATCACTTGCTCACGCAATTCCTCAATTATTCCTTCCTTATCAGCAACATCTCGTCTAAAGCTGTCCATGATCTGCTCATTCTCAGCTAACTGGCTCTGTACAACTACAACCTCCTCAGTAGTCGGCCCAACAGAACCTTTAAGCTCCTCAAGTTGTGTCTCAAATAGTACTTTACTTGTCAAAGCTTCGGCAAGTTCTTTTTCTAGACTTTCAATTTTTTGATCTTGAACTATAATTTTCTGTTGAAAATCCATCATTTGTTTTTCACAAGATTGACGTGAAACCTGAACATCAGAAAGAAATTTATTTAATTCCTGAAGTTCGATGTTTAAACGATCAGTTTCCTCTAGCGAGACCCTGTGGTCAGCAACAATCTCGTGTAGTTCCTTTTTCGCATCTAGCGTTTCCTCATGTAAGGCTCGTTTCTCATCTCCTAGTATTTCAACGTGAGCTTGAAGTTTGGTGTTTTCTTCGACAAAAGAGCTAAACTTGTTTTCTAGGGAAGTTATGGTTGCACGCATATCTTCCATTGCTCTGTCTTTGTTTGCAGAGTCACGTTTGTACCACTCTATCTCTCTCTGTGCTTCTCCAAACGCAGTTTGTGATGTGGCAAAGTCCTTCTTAAGTTTAGCTTTCTTGGTCTTGTTGTCTTCTAATTCCAATTTCAATTGTTCTTTCTCTTTGTTTAGACTTTCAATGTGGCCTTCATACTTAGCAATCATTGTCTTCATAGCAGATGTTCGTGCTTCTAGATCATCATTCTCTTCTTCACCTCTGCTGACAGAAGTTTTTAAATCAAAGATTCTTCTTTCTGAATGCAGCAACTGCTCCTTGAGGTCGTCAATTTCTTGTTGCTGAAGATGATCCGACATTTCGAATTCAGCAAGACGGCTGGAAGCTTCATCAAGCCCTGCTAATGCGTCATCAAGTTGTCTCACGTTATCATTATAATTCGACTCCAATTGAGCTGTCTTACCACGAGCTGTAAACAGTTCAGACTCCAACTGGCATAACTGCGGTTTTAAATTGGCAATCTGTTGTTCGTTTTCTAGCGCTTTTTGACGCTCCCGCTCTAGATTTGCCTCAGATGTGTTTAGTCGGTTTCTTAAAAGATTAACTTCCTTCTCAAAGGCGTCTCGGTCATGGCCTAAAACAGTACAGATTTCGTCAAGCTCTTGTATTTTTAACTCAGCAATCTCGATATCTTTTTGTAAATTTTCACGCTCTCGATCATAAACTTCGGTTGAGAATTGATTTTGTTTGAAGTCACGCTTCATGACGTCAATTTTTCCTTCTAAAATATTTTTGTCACCTTCAATTTGTTCCATTTGGTTTGTCTTTATGTCCAACTCCTGGCGGTACAAATCGGCTTTTTTCTGCAAATCGACCACGTCACGTTGTAGGATCGCATATCCTTCCCTACTTTTTCTCAAGTCATCACGAAAAAAGTCTGTTTGCGCTTTCAAATCGTCCCGCTGCTTTGTAACATTCTGAACTTGCGCCTCGAACTTGGATAGTTTGAGTGTGTTTTGTTTGTTATTTTTCTGAAATTCCCGCTCAACATTTTCAAACTCCATCTGACAGTCTTTTAATTTTGCTTGTGTCGAAACAAGCTCTTCTTGCACATCTTCTTTTTCTTTTTTTAAAAATCTATAATTCATTTCTAGTTCCGACAATTCTTGTTGAACAAGCACAAGGTTACTACTATCATCAGACTGATCAGATCCGATAAACACAGCAAGATCTCTGCCTGCAGAAAGTTGGTCGTGCTTCAAAGAAGCCAAGTCTTTCTCAAGTCTGGCTTTCTCTTCACGGAGTTTCTCTATGATAGTGGTTTTAGCAGCAAGATCTTTTGTCATTGATTCTAGTTGCCAGTCTTTTTCTGTCAGTTTTCGTTGATGTTTTGCGGCTTCTTCTTGATGTTTTTTTGCATCTCCACGCGAATCTTTCAACTGCTCTTGTAATTGGGCTTTCTGCTTTATTAGATTTTCAATTTGTGCTCGAAGTTTATCAACCTAGTGCAAAAATAAAACATAAAAGTTTGAGTAAGGACAGTAAGATGTTCGAAAGTCACCATTAATGCCGCTATTACTGATACAATTACTAACGTGATCAGCACTAACGTTATCATGACTATTAGCACTAAGCAACAGTATGACTTTGAGCGTCGGCGTGATTGATAGCATTTCACCATCAACATTAGCGTCAACATCATCAGCACCAGGCAATCAGCAACAGCGTCGCCATAAGTATCATCACGACTATGAACCATGGTATCAGCATCACTATCAACATGAACATCAGCACTAGCGTCACTATATCAAAAATATAACTATCAGATATAGTGTCACGTACATCACCACACGACTATGAGCATCAGTAGTACCATCAGCATCAACACGATTATCAACAGTAGAATCACCATTAGCATTAGCGTCACCATTAGCACCAACACAACTATCAAATTTAGCGTCACCATCAATGTCAACACAACTTTCAGATATACAGTAATATCACCGTCAGCATTATATGACCATCAGCACTAGCGTCACTATCATCATCAATACAACTATAACGCATTCGTATCACCATTACGATCAGCATGAATAGCAAAAGTTTCAGAATCAACATGATCATTATCAACCGCATGACATTAACAACACTATGATCATCAAAAACAACATGACCATCAACAACTGCATGATCATTAACAAAAGACTATCAACTACAGAATGACCCTCATCAACAGCGTGATTAGCCACACCATGATCATCAACAACAGCATGACCATCGCCAACTGCATAATCATCAACAGCGTGATCACATTCAAAAGTATGAAAATCGACAACAGCATAACCATCATCAGCAGCTTGGCTATTAACAACACCGTGATTATCAACAACAGCATGACCACCGCCAACAGTATAATCATCAACAGCGTGATCACCATCAAGAGTATGACAATCGACAACAGCATAACCATCATCAAGTGAATAGCATGACTATTAACAACAGCATGACCATCATCAATAGCATGCATGACCATTGCCAACAGCATAATCATCAACAGCGTGATCGCCATCATTAGTATAAACCTACTGGTGGACTAATGCAAATCCAGCATTTTGATTGGCTACGCTACTAGTGGTCTAATAGTAATAGTCATCGAGTAGAGAAAAGATGGCGGATCAAAATATAGTAATAAGCCCCGTTTTACTATAGAATCAAAGGATTTTATCAATAATTTCATTTGTATACATCCTTTTTTGATCGATTAGTGGGTTTATACTAAAACAATTAGACCTCTCGGCCTCATGGACTACGAGTTTGAA
>JAPEIX020167360.1:0-15724 GCA_026122405.2 Zoanthus sansibaricus
AATAACAGTTGCCGGCGACGAAGCGATTCACAGACGGCGAAAATCGCCGGTCGCCGGCCGAAAAGGAAAACCCTGGCTGTTTAGCGCTGTTATAGAACGACAGGGCTTATCACTGAACTCGTACCTTCCTCGGCTATTTCTTACAATCAACTATTTTTGTTTTGTGTTTTGTGTAGTAGAACGCCAGGGCTTACCTCTGAGCGGGCTAGCTGCCTTATATATAGCAAGATCTTTTTAGCAGCTGTTGGACAGGTTTAACTCTCTTTCTCCAGATAAGATGAATTTGTTAAAGATAGCAAATAGGAATATTAGTGTGTTACAGTGGCCGCAGGTTACAGTTAAGAGACTTATTGTATTTCATTGGCAAGAGTTATAAAGTTTCGTCCTTGGCCTCAATTAGATGAACATTCTTGGGGGAACCAATTCAATTTGTATTTTTAGTAAGATTTCATAACACAATACAGACAGACATTAAATTTTTGTATGTGTTTGTAGGATGTCAGGTAGTTGTGTTTTGGACTCTTCTTTTAAACGTTACCACAGAATAGAAAAAAGGTTAGAGTATAAGTTAGCTTTTTGTACTGTCGATGGAATTGTTAGGGTGACCTTGTGGCCTGTTCAAGTAATATGTCAGTTATATCAATTACTCGAGACAGTGTTTCATCACATTTCTAAACACTGAGAAGAGAGTTGAAAATACAACAACGCGCAGCGGAGTATTTTTGAAGAACTTTGAGGTGTTTGGAAATGTAATGCAACACTGTCTCGATTGTTTGATCTAACTTCTCCATCGAAGATAAAACTAAGGAATAGACGAAGAAATAAAATCATAAAAATATATGCTAAATAAGATCACATTTCCAAACCATAGTCTTGGTTATGACTTCTTTGTTACTTGATGAATTATTAATGAGTTTGAGAAGCTGTAGTTGCTGTGGAGTTTATTGTGAGAGTAATTGTTTATTGACATTTTTCCTAACATTTCCAGTACCCGGCTGTCGCGAAGTTTTCCTTTCAAATCGCTACCTACATTGGTCTTGGAGTGTCCCTTCTCATTCTAGTCCTGGCTTTCCTGTTTTTCATATGCTTACGGTAGGTTCTCCCTTCATGTTAGGGTCCGTTTGCTACAAAGCAGTTGAACACGGATATACCAAATTTCAATGAACTTAATAAAATATAGGTATTTAACAATTACACCTCAAGGACATATGGACTATTTAAACTCATAGTCCATGATGCTGACAGGTCTAAATGTTTTATTATAGACCTACTAATCGATGAAATCCTCTGGTACTACAGCAAATCGGGGCTCATTATATTATTGATCCGCCATCTTTTCTTTACTAGTAGGCTATCACAAATAGACCTCTAGCAGAGTAGCCAACTAGAATGCAGGAGCGTGTTAGACACCGTTAGTAGGTTTATACTAAATGTTAATAGCCCTTGAGCCCATGCTTGTTCAGTAACACAAATTAACAGACCGTATGGGTTATGATCAGGAAAGGACAGGTCTTGTAGTAACAAATCAAAACGGTACCAGGTTGTACTATATTACCAGATTAGTCTTTAAAACAAGTATTTTCATTTTTTTAAAATCATGCAGCTTTGTATTAGTCTTTTAAATTACACATTTGTAAGTGTAGTTCTGTTTTTAGAAGATTTTTGAATTTTCGCTTTTATATTTCTGGACTAATAATTCGTGCCGTGACTGCGTGGGCCAGTTCTGTTTTGAGGCGCTATAGACCAGAGTTTGAGAAATTGCTAGTATTCTAATTTCAAAAGCGATCACAATATTTTGACAAAATACCCTTCTGTATAGTTTTATGGTTGTGCAAGTACTCAAGTGGCATACCAATTTGCAGCAAACTCGACGTACAGTTCATAAAAATGTTTTTAAAGTTTTGACTGAGTCTCTATTTTAAAAGTGGATTTACTTGTTAGAAAAAAGTGTTTATGCACCTGCATTCGAGCACTTTGTTTTGATTAAAAAGGTCTCAGATATATAACTGAAACAGATACTAGAAGGCTACTTAAAATAAATAGCAAAACAGATACAATATATCAGCAGGATATCTAAATTGTGTGCAATTCTAGAATTGGTTTTTGGTGCCATGCTTACAAACGCCTACATTAGCGTTAGGTGTGGCTTCTTTCTATACTGCCATCACAGATACACCATTAATCATATCTTACTGTACTTGTTATTAATTTTCCAGTGTCTCGGAAAATACTTGGCTGTTTTAGGACAGCCATTGACAGTTGTTGTTTGTTGGCTTCTATTAAACAGGCTAACTGTAACCCTGATTTATAAAACTTGTATCTGTAATTTGTTTATTTAATAACAATAAATGATTGATTGATAGGTCAAAATGAGTTTATAGTCTGAAGACCTTTACGCTTGTTTTTCAGATCCTTGAAGTCAAACGCAACAACAATTCATAAGCACCTTATTGGAGCCATCATTATAGCTGAAGCAGTTTTCATTGGTGGAATAAACAGAACCAGCGATCCTGTTAGTTTCTTACTAAACTCTAGTTTTGGGCGCGGCCATTGTACATGTGCACTTTAAAAACGATTTATTGGTGTTAAACAACTCCCATTCTTCTATGCTATGTCTTTACCCAAATTGCAATTTGTTGATACCTTGTGTGGGAATGTTTTGAGGTTGGGTTTGTTTCCGGATGCGGATGTGCAAGATTTGAACATTTGTATGACGGACGATCTTTTTCAATTAATGCTGACTCAGTTTTTAGCCTTGCACGTTACAGGGTCGGTCACTAGAGAATCGGTTTCGGTACAGTGCTAGTTAAAAACAGTCATCTGGGAGCCTGTGATAAGCATCGGCTAATTTATTTGTAAAAGGAATAAAGTGAACTTAGCTTAAAAACTATATTTGGTTCCAAGATCACATAACAAGGATAGCCCATCTTGATCAAAGACAAAAGAGCAAATGCCAATACAAGCGTTATAACACAATGGATGTTGCGGATAAATTTACCTATGTAGTTTTCAGATATCCTGTTTGTCTTGTGAAATTGTTATGGAAGGTACCAGATGGATTGCGTCCAAACTTGGTAATCATAACCTTGCATAAAAAGTTTTAATTAAAAAAAGTGTTAATGGTTCCTTGTATAACTATGTAATTTGCACTTTTTTCTTTTATAAACCTAGAAAATCTGTCGGCTTATTGCCATACTGCTGCATTACTTCTTCTCGGCTGTATTTACGTGGATGTTTGTTGAAAGCCTTCATATGTACAGACGCTTGAATGAAAAACGGAACGTGGACATTGGCCAGATGACCTTCTACTACTTCCTTGGATGGGGTATGTTTATAAATGCACACATCACCCCACGTGATCTAGCTAAGAAGCTAGACTTGCCCATTTATCCCAAAGCGCTTATCTCGCGTTGACTTTAGTTCGATACGTGCTGGTTTATATTTGTAATTTCTGTTTTTAGCAGGATTTATTTAAGAAGACGCCCCATGAAGAATTTCTTGTAAAATTTTGTGCTTTGTTTTTATAATAAATCCTAATGCTACAGTAATCCAACAATATAACTACCAGTGAAGCATTAGGGTTAGGGTTTATTATAATAACTTAAGCACAAAATTCCTACAAGAAATTCTTCAGGGCGCGTTTTCTTCAATATATCCATTTAGAGGAGTGTTCATAGGTGACGTAATATAAGTCATGTGATTTGGTAGTCACTTATCCACTTCAAGAAATTCAGAAACTTTTGAAATATATCTCGCAAGACAAAAAATTTTATTTAAATTTTAAAATAGCAACTGAAGCGTTTTTTCTTAATTTGTAAGATTGAGATGTTAAATAACTTTTCGCTTTTGACGCGTCATGTCTCGTTTGCTACTTTGTACGACAGTGGAATTTAGGATGGATAGTGAGAGCAATGCAGATTTTGTCATCTGCTTAATTTAGTATTGCGCGTACTCAACGATGACTGTGATTAATGATGATGGTTGGTGATGATGGTGATGATGACAAAAAAGATGATGGTCGCTTTCTAGAGCCCTGATGATAATAATCATCATAATTACCTTCTACTACTTAACTCCTAGTCTGGGAGGCATTAATAGTAGAGTCATTTTGCTAACTGGACTTCATTATTTTGTAGGTACACCAGCAGTTGTAGTTGGTATTTCAGCTGGTCTTTCGTCCGAGGGATATGGCAACCAGCGCTTGTACGTTACGTTTTCTAATTTCTACTTTGTCAATTTGTTTATTTTTTCCTTTCTTGCTAACTTACATTTGTTATATTCTGTTTATCTCTTTGCTCTAGTTGCTGGATGAACGTGGATGGCACGCTTATATGGACGTTTGCTGTTCCCTTACTTGTTATCATAATGGTGAGTTTTCCTATGTGTGACCATGTTTGAGACAGACCACATAAAAGGGTAAATAATACCCTTCAAAGGGTACATTTTACCTCACAAAGGGTACGTTTTCTCTTCCAAAGGGTACATTTTACCTTCTAAAGGGTACATTTTACCTTCCTCAAATGTTAGTTTTACCTCTGAACGGACACGGCCGTGCGCACGGTACTGGTGATAGAACATTAATACAGAGCGTCACATTTGTCTGATTTTAAGCGTAGTCCGAAAAGCTCGTTTTTGTTTTGCTTTTCATGCAGGTGAGCTCCAGCAACAAATATAACGTAATCCAAATGTACCTCTCAAATATTTTATTTTCTATTAGTTTCTTACTGAAGGACTCTTTCGTTACGGAGAAAATGGATTTTATTTAACCCTGACGAAAATTTCGATTTACGCCATTTTGAACGGTTTTTCGAGGTCACCCGTAATTTACAGCTTTAAATATTTCAACTTTGACAACTGGAACAATGTAAACAATTAAGAAATCCGAATGCCAACGCATCACTCGATGACAATTTGACAGCTTTCGATGAAAGAGATTTTAATTGATCGAGGTAGTGCTGAATGTCAGTCAAAGAGAACTATGGTGAAAAAAAATAGAAAATATCTTCGCACATACAGTTTCATAATCTTTGAAGATCAACTTAGCCTTACAATTAAGTTCACTATTTGAGTAATGAAAATAAAAAAGATAGAAAATATTAATTTCTGATCAGCAACAGACCTGTGTCACTCTTGTTTGAGTAAATTAAAAATATCATTAGTGCGAATTAAACGGCGGAAATAGAAAGCGCAGGTCGAAATGTGCTTAACCAGTAAATTTGGGCTCTAAATATTAAAAACTGTTCCACTATATAATGAGTTTTCAAAAAAAAAAAAAAAAAAAATTGTTATTATAAAAAAGGTGTATGTCAGTTTGCATGAAATAATGCCCGTCCAACCTCGATTTTATGCGAACCTTTCATGTCTTCTTTTAAAACCTCGTATAAGAATCTGTTTTTAAAATCTTCATTACTGACACAGTTTTTAATATAGAAAAAAATACTTTTTTTGGTACTTATACTAATTTTTACCTGCTCTTTCCATTTGTGCCGTTTAAATAGTGCTTTTATTAAGTTTTTGCTGACTCAAACAAGCACGGCTTACATGTAAACCAGTCTTGTTGGGCTGTTGGTAATTCCGTGGTTAAATAAAGTGATTGATTGATTGATTGATTGATTGATTGCGTGATAAAAGTCTTAGTTTCGTTACACGGCTTCCGTATACAGAAAAACTGAAGACATAAGATTATATGAAAGAGTCACCTTTTTCCTGATGACAGGGACGTTTTCAACTTTTCAAGCACAAGTAAGAAAGTATGACTACTCAATATCTGACCTGTATTCTTCCTAATCGCTCCTTGACACCTGCCATGTCAAAGGCGTCAAAGTCTGCAGTCACAACAGCCTCTTCTATATCCGCCAGCACTTCATACAAGTTATGTAACTCAATCTGGTACATAAGATTCTCCTCGTACATCCCCTCTTCCTCTTCATCACGTCCCTCCTGGATTTCTAAGGAGTCTCTACCACCCTCGGTATCCTCTCGTCTCCAAGGTTTTGGCCTCCACGCTGGGTAACTCTCACTAATCGCTAATAGTTCTGCATCTTTGTGTTCATAAACGCGGGAGCTATCTAAAGTGTGTTCGAGTACTCGCTGTTTGTTGTTGGCACGTGACTGGAGCTCTGCCCAGAGCTCATTAACAGCCTTCAGTCTCTCTTCTAAGATAATCAACAAGCTGCTACTCGTGTTGTTCAGATAACGCTCTGCCAAGATATTCATAAGGTCGACACGACCTTGTTGTTTTGTCATCTGAACACAAAGTGCCTGAAACGAAAAGTACAAAAAGATTGATGTAACGCGACTTCTAATCAGGTACTTGAAAGCATTTATACTCTGGCTAATCTAAAGTTGGTATTTGATCATTAGTCACTTTACTTTTTGATTAAACCGTTGTCAAGTACATAGGATAGATAGATTTATTGAAAAAAAAAACATTACAGCCCAAAAGGCTGAATTACGCTTAATTTACATGTAAATATAAATAATTTTATAATAAAAGAAAATTGGTAAAAGTACACACATTATTACATAATCTATGACTATAAATTCAATTAAAATGAGAGACACGATTACAAGAACGATTCATATGTGCATTAAAATCCAGTATTGGCCAATTACTTTGTATAGGAGTTGCTTGCATTAAAATTTCGAAAGTTTAATCGAGTTCTTTTGGTAGAAGTCGAAGAGTAGTTGATGCATCAAAATACTATTTTAGAATGAGCCACTTAGCTCGATCGGAAAAGGATATAAATTCCTTATAGTATATTATTTTGGTCTTTTGACTTCGTGGGAACAGAGATTCCCATAACCAACAACAGTAAGCACTATTTTCCATTCATACAGAATAAGAAAGACTACGTCCTGCTTATGGTATTTAGTTCTAAAATGCTTCTAACAAGTAACAATGTCCACCCCCTTAATAGTGATATCGCTTGTCTTTGAGTCTCTAGGGATAAAACGTGACTACCCACCCCTCTTTTAATTGGTTAGGAAAAAAAAACGTCTCCCAATAAAATCACCAGCGTCCCCTCCCCCATGACAAAATCGTAAAAAAAGCTTTGTATGAACTACAAATGATATGTAGCTGCAATTCTAAACTTTGTCAAAAAGAAACACAGCAGCTGAAAATTGCTCCACTCTCAAAATTCTAGCCTCTGCCGCTATATACAACCGTGCATGCTGACAAATTTTAACTAGTTCAATTGTTTTCTTCAGAATGCAACCGAGTTTGTTTGTTTTAAAATGTTTTGCTGTATAAACTCTAAGTTCATCTTTAAATGATCAGCTTCCTTCAAAAATTTTAAACACAGTTTTAGGCCTTATACAGTTTCGTTGATGCCAACTTTTCCATAATAAACTAGAACCACTTCGTGGTTATTATCGTGCCTGGATTAGAGTTTTATTAAAATCTGTTTAGTCCATACTCTCGGCGGATCTTATCTCTCCCCTGGCCCCTCGGCATGGAAAGAGCCTACGTTACTTTAGGGCTGCGGCTCACAAGCACAAATGTAATATCGACGATATCGCTGCATTCTAAAACTTTTAAGTGAAAGTTTTTTTGCATGTGTTCTTTTTTGCAAAAGATAATTTTCCGTTTTTCATTGTTTTCTTACACAGCAATAAACTTATTGAACTCTCTTCCCGATAATCTAAAAACTGCTAATTTAAATGAATTTCAGAAAAAATATCCATTTGTTAAGTTTAGTTACAATCCTTTATTTTCATTTATTAATTTATTTTTCTTTCTCGAAGATATTAGCTACAAAATTGACTTGAATAGCAGATCCAAAACAAGTCCCAATTTTGTGCACAAACGAAAATTCTGATTTACTATTTAAAATTTCTAAAGAGACAGAATTGTTAAGAATACTATTGATGTTATTTAGCCGAGAGTAAGAATTAAATTATATGAGATCAGTGTTTGGTAAAGTTGGAGTAGTTGTGATCTCATTTAAAATGCTTGGTAATTATTGTCGTTATCAACCGTGCTATTGCCGTTTAGTTCAAAATTCGAAGAGAAATATAATTTATGTATGTATGTATGTATACTGTATTGATGTTGCAGCTCATTTTAGGCATATTGAATAAAGGGTTAAGAAGAAATAAAACGTACGAACAAAAATCTACATTTTATGTAAAAATTGACAATAAAATAAATAAAAACTCCAAAAAGATTTTGTTTGGCTATTCCACGTACTAATTACTTCTCAAGAAATCCATTGGATTGTCTGAATTGTCGGATTAAAATCAAATATTTTTTCTTTCTTCGATAACAGTAAACAGTAAAATGTCAACAAATTAGTGGCAAGTGGTAGGACTCGTTGTTTTTTCACGTTTAAATCCACAACTCAGCATTTCTTGCTGACCCAATTTCTCAACATTGTGCTTCTTGGGAGAAAATATAGTTTTAAATATACTTCATTAAATATGTATTTTGAAGCAAAATAAAGTTGTGTAGCATTAATTTCTATTTTGCAAAGGTTTATTCAGATTCATTACCGGATAAGTGCAGAAATAAAAACTAGTTATACGAGCACATGATGCCCTGAGGCAAAAACACAAAAACTCTGAAGAACGCGAAAATGAATAAAGTTTGTTCGCGATGATATCCACACACGTATTTTCAATAAACTCCCTTACCTATAAAAATAAGTTCAACTTCGGCACAGTAAAACTCACTAAAAATAATACAATTAATCTAGTCATAGTAGTATCTTATTTCCTTGTTCGCCTTCTTTGTGAGCAGGTGTAAAGCGCAGCTGTTTTGTACAGCTTGATAACCAAGGACAATCGACCACCAGACTGTTGTAGGACGCACGAAAAGAGAAGATTGACGAAGATTGAATATTGAATATGATAGCAGTCTAAATTACTTGGAAAAGCTATGCGGCTCAAGCTTAAAAAATACTCACTCAATGACACCTAATCTATCCTCAAATCAAATGATTTGACATAATATTATGTAACTGACAGACCACAACGAACTTTGATTATGTTATCAGGAAAACAAGCCAAACAGTTCGCGTCTTATATTCTTTAACATTATTAACTAACGCGAATTCCCATCAAAGAGAAAGTTGCCAGAAAATAAAAACAGTATTTTTTTCTCAACGAACTTTTTACCTGATTTTAAGAATGTGACTTCTCGAAACACAGGCGCAGCCGTTAGTTATTAAACCATTTTTATCCGGCACATCACAACAAGAAGACATGAGCTGTTTCCGATCAAGAGAAAAACTTGAAAAATAGATGAAAGAACTGTGATCTGTCAACCACGGAGATCACAATGACTACAACTGAATTTCATGTTAAAGATGCCATACATCTGTACAGCGGTTGTTTAAATGATTGGAGCTCGGCTACCTCACTCTATTAGAGCCAGTACCCCAAACAGACAGGTCGATTAAATTCAGGATGCCTGATGATGATTTGCATAAAGTATAGTTCTTCAAAACAAAAAACATTAAAATCAATCCAATCGCACACGAAGATTGCCTATGTAAAATCAGTCACGCAACGTCGGATGGATTACTGAAATGTATACTAGAAAGCAGTAACAAAAATTTGTCACGTGTAATGTTTTTAAAATGAAGTAAATGTTTTTGATCAGAAATGGTTGGACTTGAAAAAATATCAAAGCTTACAATAGGGCCCAAATGTAGAAGACAAAACTTGGAAAAAAACGTTTTAGTAGATCTTTAACTGAATATGTGAATTCATAAGCTTGGTATTACTATTACCAACAACTACAGGTGTTTGGTCAAGAGTCTTGTGAGGCAAATTCTTGTTAATTTGAATAAGTATGTCCCTGCTCATACTTCCCTTAAAAATGAGGGTGCAATTAATTTTGAAACATTAATCCTTCGCTTGCACTCTGCTTGATTAGCTCTAAACCACTTTTACGTTTCTTTATATTATAATTTTTACAAGTAGCAGTAATGAATTTACCAGAGCAACAAAATAAATAAATAAATAAAAAAGCAAAAAAAAAAACCGCGAAATTAAAAGTGCGCACAATAGCTCTTATTACAGTTGAGCACGCCATTCCGACAAACCAGCGGTATTTCAATGAGTTTAGCATCAAAACGAGTCTATCGGGTCAGTCTGACACGAAACTTGACCCGTAGACTCGTTTTGATGCTAAACTCACTGAAATACGGCTGGTTTGTGGAGTGGCGTACTCAACTGTAATAAGAGCTATTCTTAGCTTACCAAATGAATTTTGTATTGCAGTCCATCCAACATGTCCGCCATCCACGTACCAGTGTTCCACTTTTCAATGTATTGATCGACAACTGGTGTGTAACAAGTTTGATGACTGCATTGATGGTAGTGACGAGAAGAATTGTACCGGTAAACAAGAGATGACATTTAGTGTGAATTTTTATCTTATTGTACTTTAAGGTTCGTCTTCCTTTCTATGAAGAATTTCTCAGAATTCTTTGTATTTATTCTGTCCTAAAATATTTTTCAATGCCTGAATTCAGAATTGGCAAAGATTTCTCCTTATTACATGTAGCAGCCTCATCGGTTGTCAGCAGTTGTTCTTTTTTTCATTGGAGTTTCAAATCGGTTATCATTTATATGATTCTTTCAAAAAACTCTTTAAGATCCCAGCAAAGAGATCCTGTGCTAAGCATGGTATTTTGAGTTCTAAATCAGTACATGCCTGATCTTCTCGGTCATGTACGCAGTTTAGATACATTTTGACAAAGTCATTCTTCAATAGATATACAAATTCTGCTCATAAGCGAGGTACAAGGAATAATTCATTGCTATTGCTTAATTAGGTGGTAACCAAATTATAATCGTTAAATTGTAATTTAGCCTCACAAAGATAACAGGTACTTTTCCACTTCAAACAAAAAAAAATCATTTTCAATTGTCGCTCCGTTTACTTACTGACTATAGAATCGAAGGTAATTTTGAAATTAATATTTTCAGTGCCTACGGACAAACCCTGCTCCAAAAAAACACATTTTCGCTGTCGAAACCGCAACTGTATTCCCAAGAAATGGATTTGTGACGATCAAAATGATTGTGGGGATCGTAGCGACGAAGACGGTTGTCGTAAGTATTAACTAGACATTTATTCCTATTATAATTGGTAGAAATTCATTTCTAAAATAAGCATTTAGAGGTTTTTTCATTAACTTTTTTAATAAATTTAGCAGTTCAAAAATCCGACGTTTCCATAAACTGTAACTTATAAACTAATTAGTCATATAAAACAAAATTTTAATTTGCATACAAGCAAGAGAAAATATGGTAATTACAATTTAGAAATGACCGTTGTTTCTTTTTATCGCTGCTTTTGAACTTATGCATGGATGTCAGTCAGTCAGTCAGTCACTCGCTCACTTACTCGCTCACTTACACTCTCACTCACTCACTTACACGCTCACTCACTCACTTGCTCACTCACTCGCTCACTTACTCGCTCTTTCTCTCACTCACTCGCTTACTCACTAGCTCACTCCCTTACTCACTCGCTCACTCACTTGCTCACTCACTCGGTCCCTCCCCGCTCTTTCGTTCACTCACTCACTTACTCACTCGCTCCCTCCCTCACTCACTCACTCACTCACTCGCTTGCTTACTCGCTCACTCACTCGCTTACTCACTCACTCACTTACTCACTTACTTACTCACTTACTCACTCGCTCACTTACTCGCTCTTTCGCTCACTCACTCACCACTCACTCGCTTACTCACTCGCTCACTCGCTCGTTCATTTACTTACTCGCTTATTCACTCACTCACTCGCTTACTCGCTCGCGTACTCGCTCACTCACTCGCTTACTCACTCACTCGCTTACTCACTCTCACTCACTTACTCACTCACTTACTCACTCGCACACTTACTCGCTCTTTCGCTCACTCACTCGCTTGCGTACTCACTCACTCACTCGCTTACTCAAGCGCTCACTTACTCACTCGCTTATTCACTCACTCACTTACTCACTAGGCTGTAACTATTAATCGGGTGATTAGTGTATGCATTAAACTAGCTTACAAGGAAAAATGTGGTCTCGAACTCACGATAATTAATTACCCCTTTAAGTTGATATTCTAAAGTCGATGCTCTAAGCATTATTAAGCTATTACGAAATTACCAGCAGCAGTTTTGAGTTGTTAAGAATTTCACCACGGGTCAGGCTAAGAGGAAAAAGAGGTTGATGCAGATCCAATTAAATTTCAAAGAAATTACGAAATATTTCTCCCAAAAATGCAAATTGCATTTTTTAGTGATATAAGCGTACGATCTTGCTTGTTTGATCTTACATCATTTGATTGTATAATTAATGCTCTTGTCTTTCAATACCCAAATACATTTACTAAACCTAGTAGCATGCTTGCATTGCATTGTTTCTGTGGCAAAGTCCGATGTATGTCTCTTTGGTGGTTGCTGTGGTTATCGTAGCTTAGTAAATTATTTTCTAGTCATTACAAGAAAACAAATGAAAAGCAACTTTCAATTTGATCAGTATAAGGTTCTTGTCATAACGTGACCCTGCTTTTTAAATTGAAATGTAATAGCGTTTGGTAATGTTAAGAAGAATAGTGAAATAT
Organism: Zoanthus sansibaricus; assembly: GCA_026122405.2. NCBI lineage: Eukaryota > Metazoa > Cnidaria > Anthozoa > Zoantharia > Zoanthidae > Zoanthus > Zoanthus sansibaricus. Next base: position 12,571 of record JAPEIX020167360.1, read on the forward strand.
CAAATTCAAGAGAAATTATGCGACTATATATAGTTCAGAACAGTTTTACAATATAAACTAAAAAATTATAACAAACATAGATCATTGATAATAGCACACAACTCAAACATAAGTGAGAAATATGCAAATTATTCTTCGACTAAAATCCCTGGACTAAATTAAACTCAAAGGTATTTCAAATTAAAAGCTACCTCATCACTTTGCTATCCAGAACAAAAAAAGTTTATTAAAGGAATTCCTGAACAAATTATCATCATCACCATCAATTTAATTTAAGTCAGGATTTCTCTCTTTTTCAAGGCGTTACTGACTTTCTTCAATGATTTGGTGGAACTTTAATTTTCCACATCACTCGGTCATTTGTATCCTCACTCCTTCTCCGTCATTCTTTTCCACCTCAACTTCGGTTTTCTTCTACCTCTTCTGCCTTCAGTCTCAAAACTCCATGCCTGTTTCACACACTCGTCACCATCCTTTTTCAATACATGACCCAACCATCTCAAACTTCCTTGCCAAACAGTTTCAGCAACTGTATCCTTCAGTTGTAGTCTTTCCATCAACTCTCTTTTGTTTATTTTATCAGCCATCTTCACACTATACATCTTTCTATAGCACTAACTCGTTTTTTCGTTCTTCCAATTGATCTTACCACCAACTTTTCCGGTCCTTATGTCACGACAGTTATGACACATGTCCTTTGAACAAAGAAAGAAGAAATCCCCCAAAATTTTCCAAGTATACCTTGTTTTACTTACAACAATTTTCCATCTATGTTGCGTTGTTGTAGTTCCAAGAACATGTCGACCAGACCAGTACAAATGTAAGTCAGGAGAATGCATTGATCGGTCCCGTATATGTGATGGGTCTGCGGACTGCAACAGAGGGGACGATGAAGCAAACTGCAAGTGCTTTGAAAATGGAGTAAATTGTACTAATGGTGAGTGGGAAAGAAAATCATTTGAAGTAATATTTAGAATATTGAGAAACAATAATATTGACAAATGCTAATACTTGTACAACGATTTTCAGTAAACGAGTTGACGTGTTACTACTGTAAAGCATTTACACGGCGAAGCTGTCAGCTGGAGCAGGAGCTGTGGAAGTGTGGGCGTGAGGCGACTCACTGTGTTTATGTAGAAGGGAGCTACACCAGCAATGGGTTGCTAAGAACGAACGTGGCAAAAGGATGCGCGACGAAGAGAGAATGTGACCCAGTTAACATCTGTAGGACGGACGCAGGAGGAATTGATTGTAGCATTAAGTGCTGCAACTCCTCGAGGTGTAATGAAAACGTAAAATCCATACAACCAACTCTTCCAGGTAAGAATGATCAATTTATGAAAGCCTGTGTATTAGCCTGGGCGGACGTGGTTGAAGCAGTTGGTAAGATCTCTGCTTTCCAACCACAAGTTCCCTAGTTTGATCCCGGCAGTTTGCCAAGATTCGACTATTTGTGTGACCTTTTCCGCCTAAGCCAACTCAGCTTTCCATTCTCCCGGGGTAGGTAAATGTGTACCGGCATATGCTGGGAGCTAACCTGCGATGGATTAGTGTCCTGTCCAGGGGGAGTCAATGACTCTCATCCGCTTAACACTACAGAAACCGGAGATAAGCGCCGGCTCCATGGGCCACTCGGCTCGTAAAGGATTTAGCTACAAATAAATACTATTCAAATTCAGCTTTCTCTTTTTCTCATCTGGTACAGCTGTAACCTGGGGCATTGGGCAAGCTTATGCAGGGCTCGAAATTGCAACCAATACGGTCGCCAAAGCGACTAACTTTTTCTCCTGGGCGACTAAAATTGTCGTTTAGTCGCCACTTTGTCTTGCTTTGCGTTCGTCGTAAAAGAATGGGTCAAATTGCATTTAATAATCTACATTTCCTATAAACTTTACCGATTTCTGTTCGCAATATTTTTTGTGACTACATTACAGTTTCTCTCTTGGTACCGCAGGAACACAGGAGTAGAATTTTGCAAAAAGACCGCTGAACGAAAATGACTGATATTCGCGTGGCTTGACGCGAACACGTGCGACGTAAATCAGCATGGAGAATAAATTAGCAAGCGAGGAACATTTAAAACATTTCTATACTTCTCTCTTGGGTAATGAAGAGGATGCCAAAGGGTTGCTAAACATCAAGCAGGAAGTTTTTAAAGCTTTGTTTTCCATTTAAAGTTAACAGTATTCTGTCTTTCAAACTCTTTTTCTGAGCTGGTATTTGACTTCCACTGCTTCCATTCACTTCGTTAAATGAGGTCCATAAAAGTTTTCCTACAAGAACTCCAAAAAACTCTAAGTTAAATAAGATGCATGGTTGGCGCATTTGGTAAGATCTCTGCTTTCCAACCACAAAGTCCCCAGTTCGAACCCAGCAGTTTGCCGAGATTTGAATATTTGTGTGACATTCTTTTCCACCTAAGCCAACTCAGCTTTCCATCCTTCCGGGGAAGATGAATGAGTACCAGCGTTTGCTGGGAGCCAGCCTGCGATGGATTAGTGTCCCGTCCAGGGGGAGTCAAAAACTGTTTTAAATCTCTCATCCGCTTAACACTACCGGAGGAACCGGAGATAAGCACCGGCTCCATGGGCCATTAGGCTCGTAAAGGATTTAGCTTAGCTAGTAAAAAAGATAAAAATTAAGCAACCTGACTCGCTTATCTATGGTGACAGGTTCAAGGGAATCAAATTTTTATAACATGCAAGCTTTCCCAAAGTTTTCCTTTAAAAAGAGGAGTTCTGGTAATGAATGGTTATTGGCCATGTTGATTCCTTCGTATAATCTCGTACAAGCAAACGCGTTTAGCTTCTATTAGCCACAAAGACTGAAACTTTTATTTACTCTTCAAGTTTGCGCAACATTGTTGTGTAGAAATATTTTTTTGTTTTTGTATTTTCGTACTTATTGTATGAAGGTGTCCCACGTCATACCAGATGATATCAAACACTTTCAACAAGCAGAACTCAAACATTTTTTCAATTCCACAAACTGGCGACTTAAAATTTACATCTGGCGACTATATTTTTCCAGTTGGTTGCCAAAAAGCGACCTAACGATATTTTTAATTTCGAGCCCTGTTATGGTGTCCGTGCCGGTTTCTAGCTAGAACTCGTCACTTTCTGTTTCTTTGTTTTTTCATGGCCAGATTAGAGTC
>JAPEIX020167882.1:0-15717 GCA_026122405.2 Zoanthus sansibaricus
TTTAGATATTTATGAATAATATAAAAGTTATTAAAAGTTATTAATGCTGGAGGAATCAGATGAAAAAGATCTGATTTTTTCCGAATCTCTCCGAAAAGAAAAGAGTAAAAGAATCTTTCATTCCTTTGGAGGAAAGTCTTTTCATCTTTTCAGATAAAGACTTTCATTCAGGCTTAACATCACAGAAAATAGCGGCAGCAAATGAGTCTTTAGGTTTGAATAAAAAGGCTCCTAAGAATTCACCTTGATACTAGCAAGTTATTGGACTAACTCTCTTCCTCCCTTACCCTCTAAAGATATAGCTTTCGATAAATGGTTCCATGAAAACATCTTGCCAGTTACCTGCCTATAGAATACAAAAATCCAATGTTATGAACAAGAACTTTCCGCTTTGATATAATCTTAATTTTGATACACCTGTTCTCGAATGAAACGTAAAATCTAGTTATGGCACAATCTAAACTATAATGCCCTAAAAGAAGGAAATGTATTTATTTCACAAATCGATCCAAGTAAGGTAATCCGAAATCCGGAATCCAGCAACATTCGGAGCTTGGAATCCGGAATCCAGCTACTGGGATCCGAAATCTAGCAACTTTTGGACTGTCGAATCCGGAATCCATGGACATGGAATCCGGAAGCCACAGTGTGTAATCCAGGATCCAAGGCTCTCTTGGATTACCTTATATGGGTTGACACAAACAAAAAGCGTTTAAGGTATTGTTGTTATCTAGAGCCACGATTGACCTAAAGACTCAAAGGTGGCATAGAGTTTTAACTTATGTAAGTAAGAAGGGGCTTTAGAAGAAAGTCTGTTCAACCAAGATGGGAGTGGGTAAGGAAAGTATACTTTATGTGTGGATTTGAATACCTTGTTTTTCATTCTTTTTTCAGTGTAGAGTTCTCTTTAACACTTTACACTCAAGAAATATCAAGAACATCGAGAAAAAGTACAGTTCATATATCAAAAACAGGCGAGATAGAAACGATGCACACACTGGCTCCAGAATTTGCTATTGAAAGCGTGAATCAAGTTAAACCTGGATCATATCTCAACAAACCTCCTAAAGCAAATCATGCTGTAACCGTAACAAATGTTGGGGTTTGTAACTCGATTGCTTTGAAAGTTCCGAGGAATACATTTTCAGATTACGAAGATGGTGATACGAGTAATTTGACTTTGTATCTTGCCAGTACTTCTGGCGAGCGGTTAGGAAAAGATTCTTGGCTTTACCTTAACGCTAGCAGTCAAGTATTGTACAGTGTTCTTTCTATACATCAAATCCAGACTCTGAAAAATTTCACATTTTTTCTTTTTGCACGTGATAGCGGAGGCCTGTCAGAGAAAACAGAAGTCAGAGTTGCTCTTGACAAGAACCAAACAAATATTAACTATGAAGTATCAATAGCCTTAAGAATATACTATGCATCAAACGTTTCTGATGCCTACCTGCTTTATAGGTTACGAAGTAAAATTGAATCGTATGTGGGCAATACAAAAGAGAGTATCTGTTTTGTATCCTTTACAAGGGGAACAAAATATGCGTCAATGAGTCTTGTATCATTTAGTTTCTGTTCACTATCACAGTCATCATGCGACGTATCTAATACAAATTTGTACTCAACGAAAATAAACGAACCCTCTTTGAAATTAGCTTTACTTCCAAACTTTGAGGTAATATCAGTATTTGAGAAGAGATTAGGTCCATGTAGCGAAGACAGAAATGAGCCGCCGAGGCTCGAACGGCCTATGAAACCGCTGATTATCAACATGTCATACGGGCTGGTGACATACGTAATTCCTACCAATACATTCCACGACCGCGAAGATGGTGACACTAAGAACCTTACGCTTTCTTTGTTGATGAAAGACATGCGACCAGTAGGGTTGAATTCATGGATACAGATAAAAGCTCAAACGATTTATGCACTTCCAGCTACAGATAAATACAGAGAACAACCAAATGATGGCTATAATTTCTTGGTTGTGGCAACTGACAGTGGTAAAAAGTTTGCAATTTCCCATCTTCAGGTATGTCTTCAAGGGAATCGAATAAACTCTCCTATGTACCAAATCAACATTTCAGCGAAAAGTTTTTATCCTACTGACACATCAACTATTTTTCAAATACGATATCTGACAGAGAAGCTAGGCAAATACATAGGTAAAACAATGTGTCCGAACAACGAATGGCATTTTGTTAAGTATGAAAAAAGCAGCAGTTATCCGGCAATACTCAAAACTACTATTAGCACCTGCACAAACACCTGCGATGTTACTATAGTGGAATATGTATTCAGCAAGATGTTCACTCCGAAAGGAACAATTCTTGACCATTTAAAACAAGCAGTAGCACCTTTCTTTTACATCGAGTCTGTTAAACTAATTCGTTGTACAAGTTCGTCGCAACTTGTAGCAACCTTTGGAAGACTTTTCTGGCTCAAAGTTCCAGAAAAAATAATGAGCGAGATGCGAGACAGAGGACACAAGAACATAACGCTTAGTCTTCAAGGGCCGTCTTCTTCTAATTGGTTGATGTTAGATAAAAACGTCAATGTGCTTTATGGCATACCATTGTTTACTAACTTTGAATATCAAAATGGAAGCTCGGTTAACTATACGTTGTTTACAACTGAGCAAGACGGAAAAACTACTGAACATATTTTTGAGGTGTTCATTACACCGGGAGATTTTTGTAGTTCCACTCCTAGTCTAGTGTTGACGCTTAACAGTACCATGGACTCGTTTATACAAAACCCTAGCAGGCGGGTAGAGCTGGTTAGAAAACTAACTTCATTCCTAGGAGGGAACGAATCAGATTTGTTTGTGCGCAGCGTTCAAGGTACCAAACGCAATTCGACCGATGCTGTACTTGTAGGAATCGTCAATGACACAACATGCGGGAAATTTGGAGCAAGTGCCTTTGTTGATGCTCTCGTTACAGGTAAGTTCTCTGTTCACATAACCGATAGCGATGATCGACAACTTGTTGTGATAACTAATAAATTATGTGCAAACTATGCCTACATCATGCGCAAATTTTGCGCAAACTGTAAGCTTTGGTGTGTGCCATTGTCGCTACCTAAGTATTTACCCTGATACTAATAGAGTGGTAAAGTGTGACGTCACACAATTAAAATTTGTAAACTTATGGAATTTATTGAGATTATCCAACCAATCAAGACTAAATATGTATCCTTGCTAAAAATCGGCATATTGGTGCAAATTGTCGATAAGATATTATCACAGTTATGCTCTAATGACGTCATACAAATTCTAACTTCTAAAACATGTCTTAGTTCCTAACGTTAGGAATCAAGACAATCTCAAAAAGGTTTTTATGGAGTCATCAGAGCATATCTATAGCAATATCCCATCATCTGATTTGTGAAAAATGCTAAATTTCGGCATGGAGGCCTTTTTTCATCTCGTACTTTCTGAATATTACTATCTTGGGGCTTTTCAGAACCTGTTACAAGCACATACAGCGTCAGACAGTTGAGGATCTTAGAAAGTCTGCTAGAGCGGCTCGTATATTAAGGCGCAACTTGCAGCCGATGAAATGCCCTCAGTGAAAGAAACAGATCGCAATCTCGGGATCACTACGCTACTCTTTGCGAGAGGTGTGTGGGTTCTTTTAAGTCTTTCGATAGAAGGATCGAAAGAATGGACTTACGGTTTAACGTCCTTATCGAAGAAGATGCGGAGGTCTAACCATTTGCTGATGTTAGAGAAAAGACAGCACCTTCTCCTCAATCATTTTAAAACCCTGAGTAAAGGTCCAGCCGGGAATCAAACCTGATTCTCCAGCATTGTAGACTAGCGCCATTCCAACTGGGCTAACTGGGCGGCGGTCTTCATATTCTTGACGAATTGAACTGACTTGCTGCGCAAATTCCATGCAGACTTCGACGTTTAGATTTATGGAACTGACGTTTTTGATCGACAGGCTTCTGTAATGCTTTCACCCACTGAGGTCATGTTGCTATGGTTAAGCGAATGTCTCTTTACCTATGTACCTGGTTGGAAAAAATTTTATTTTTAACTATGTGCACCATTTTATGTATAATTTCTAAATTTGATAAATAATTCAACACAGTCTCCTCTTGCTTCCCATGTATGCAATGTGTGCAATTTAATAATACTAATTTTTGATGAGAATTGGTCATTAATCTATTGCCTAAACCCCAACCCGCAACATCGGTTCTATATAATAAAGAGAACTGCTTTTCTTGAAAAAGAACTCCTTGTTTTTAAACGAGTAAAAATAAATTTGATCGAGATGAATACACTGATTTTTAGAACAAAAAAAAGATTGGGATAGAGCCTAATTGGTTTTGGTTTGTCCTCATTATTATTCCGCAGCGTGATTAGTGTAGGGTGTCCGTTTGATTCTGCCAAGATTTGACTGTTTGTTTAACTTTCTTGATTTCATCCTCATCCTGATGATGCCGTAGATCGGCGAAAGCTTGGAAAAATAAACTAAATTATCGTAGCAAACTAAAAGGCCTCATTTGAGTTACAAACGTCTGATTTTATGACTATGCTACTCAAGGACAACATTCAACGCTTGATTTCTTTTTGGCCAAAACTCATTCAGTTTTATATGCTTGCGGGGTTGGTTTGTAAATTATCAGCGTCTGCTGGGAGCTAACCGGCTGTGATGGAATCAGTGGTTTGTAGTCCAAGCCGAAGGGCAGTCAAAGTTCGCTTAACTACAAAAACCGGAGATAAGCTCCAACTCCGTAAGCAATGTGGCTCATAAAGTATTTAATTACTGGTTGGGTTTATCCTGAAGTTTTAAGTCAATTCCATTTTTTAATAAAACGTTTTTTTTATTTCTGAAAACAGACATGATGACGCCATTGGGAGATGTCCGATCAAAGTTGTTGGACGCGTTGTCACCCTTTGGAGTGTTAGACGTGTTCTCAAGGCTACCAACGGCTATAGCTCCACAACCGAACCCCATAGGAGCAAAGATATTTTCCCCACCTAGATCATTGGGATGGAGTTTTGTGTTATTCGTAGCAACTGCGTTATTCTTAATCATTGTTATTGGCGTTTGGATCTGCTTCTACTACAAAAATAGTCTCAAACAAAAAGATAGTTTCTTGGTCAGCGAAACAACTCCGAAGTCAAGAAATCAAAGGTTTCTTGTTCGTGATGAAAGTGAAGATCTGTATAATGGTTTTAAGATAAAAGAACACTTAGATAAAACAGATAATGAGGTTAAAGTTCATAGAGGAGAAAATGTTGAACAAAATCCAAAGGTAGACACACATAAATCTAACTCTTATGAGCTTTATTCTAGTGTTTCAAAACTCAAAAATGACCATACGAATGACAGGAACAAGCAAAAGAAGCCACATCATGAAAAACCTGCGCAAAGTGAGTTGGCGGATAAAAGCGGTAACTATAACAATTCTCAGTTATCGTTTGATGACAATGTCGTAATTTATAAAGCCGAAAATGTAGAAGTAAAGGAAGAAAACGAGAAAACAATTTCACCTTTTGCTGCCATTTCTCGAGCAGATGCTCCAACGTATTTCCTGCCACCGCTGCTTCGTAGTCGCGTTTCCATAGATTCAGGTGTTTCAAATTATGGTATGGAGACTGAAGAACCGCCTTTGTCGGCCGGATTGATGCCTTCAGTAGAAGAGCCAACCAGTGATACGGTTTTAGGAGGGCAAAATATAGAATCACCCATGAAAAAAATACCTGAGAAGCATAGAAAAGCTATTTCGAAGAAAGCTGTCCAGTCACCCCAAACCGACAGAAGCTCCACTGTCGTTGGGGTAAAACCTTCGGATACCAATAGCAACAAATATCCATTAGATAATTTTGGAGATGGCGACGAAAAAGAACCACGTTCTATGTATCAGCGCGTTCCTTTTAGAAAATCGCAAAAAAGACAGCTTCCCAAAACTCCGCCTGTCCCTCCCCTCCATCGGTTTTTAACTCAGTACAAGTATCGACCAAGCGACCTCCCTCCAGGTCCTCCACCTACCAGTACACCGTAATTTGGTAGCCCATAATATCCAACCTCGTTCCCAGGGTCTTTTCCCAAGAGTTGGGGTTGGGGCGGGAAAAGGCTCTGGAATCAAATCATACGACAACTCTCATAAGAATTACCACAGAGCATACAAACCGGATTTCTAGCAGAAATCGTTTTCGGGGTTGGTATATTTACAGCCATTGTAGGTTTGGAATAAGTATATTAAAATTAATATATGCGATAAATCATTTTTGGTCCAAATTTTTACATAATTTATTTAAGTCAATCAACCAATCAAAATGAAAGCTTCACTGGCCGATGCCAGGGCCTTTTCCCGTCCCAACACAAGGCGCTGGGAACGAGGTTGTGTACGAAACATATATATTATAAATTTATAATTAAATCTGTTTAAAGGTTAGCCGTGTCTAGAGTTTTTGCAAACTGGTTCTTTTCGTCTGTTCGCTATGTACAACTCACGCTGTCATCAAGACCAAAGGTTAACTCAATCATAATTTTTGAAAACTCTAGATAAAAATTTGAAGCTGAAAAATTCCCCAAATCTATACACAAGTTTAAAATAGCACTGTCTGTTGCTGTGACGACGGTTAACACCCTAAACGTCAGCTTAACTACTGAGCTTATGTTTTCTTTCCTTACCTGACCTGCTAACCCCTGCAAGCTACAAGTCTGAGGATGGACTGCGACAAATCTGGAGATTCTGTGAAAAAACCCCGAAGATTTTATAAATTGCTTCATTTAGAACATGTTCCTCAGTCAAAAACAGCCTTTGAAACAAACTTAAATATTTCAAATGACGCCCCCATATAAAGTTAGACATTAAAACGCTATTAAAAACAAAGCAGTTCTCGAATCAGGAGTCCGGCTTGACGTCTGAGACAGAAATTCAAATTTATGCCCACTTGAACTCATTAGCAGTAAAGGGCTTAAGGGTACAAAATTGTTTCAAATGTTAAAAAATGAAAGTTTTCGTTTCACAAGGAAGGACGAAATCCAAATTTCAGTGCTGTGAGTTAGGTTCTTGGGTGTACTGTGCCAGGAACTTTTAAGATTCATGTTAATACAAGTATGATCGCTCCACATATTTTCGTAGAAGGAGGAGACTTCGTGTCGTAACTGTGCACAAGTGTGTTTTTTAAAAAAACAGTGCAAATTGCGTGAGAACGTTAGGGCGAACGAAATTTGATCTTTTTAAAACACAATTACAATTTAATTCCATGTCGAAAGAGAAATAGGTTTGATTACATGTTGATCATTGCATATAGTGAAAAAGTCATAGAAATGACAATGAAAAAGCAAAACAAGTCATATGTGTACGGACAATTCATAACTCCTTCGTTATCATAGAAACTTCTGCATTATGACTGGGTTATTAGCTCTGAGATCATAATTACACGAAATCACAAATTTCTGCACGGAAGTACACATTTTTTCACAGAATTTACAAAGCTATCGCACTGCTCTTGATCAATCAGAAGTAAGTAATTTTTTTATGTGTATGATTAATCGAGAAAATGATCGAATATTGCTTTTGTATCATTACCTTTACGATCTGTTATATCATTCATTAACTGAGTGGTAGATGTACTAAAGGACCAAAAAATTCTTTATGGTAGGAAAATTGCTTACTGAGCAAAGAAAAACAAAAACAAAAAAAAATCGAGTGCAGGGGTGGCTATTGAGAGTCGAACTGGGGATAGTAAAGCTTGATATTACACAGACAGCCCCAACGATCTTTAAATAGTGGAGCATATACTAGTAAATTGTGAAAATTCTGCAAATAGCAGAAATAAAGCTTCCGTTTATTGTTTGGTTGTCAGCGCGTTTTGATCGAACGCCCTTGAATTATCTATGATATAATAGATCTAGATATAATAATTCTATATAGGTTGATAGAATTACAATATCCCCGAGGTAGGGGGTATTTCCGTCCTAGATCGTGTTACATTAATATGCTAGTAATACCTAAAATAGCAAGTCTACTTGTACTCTGTAGTGGAGTTCGGATTTGCTGTACCTCAAAATAATTTACAAACTTATTGCATGTTCCCTTCGATTAACAAACAGACCAGTCTAGTCCTTAGCATTCTCATAGACATAGGACAAGTGAGTGACGGCTAGTATACCGTCAATACCGGCCGTATTTGGTTAGCCTGTTTGCCGTTTAGACTTTTAGGAAAACATTCCATACTGTTTAATTTTATGTATAAGTACTTGTGTATATAGATGTATTCATGTATATGAATAAAAAATACTAAAATGAACAAGTGGTATAACAACATATACACATATTTTTTTTATAAGAAACCACTTTTATAAGAAACTAGGGTTTGAAATACCAAATATCTTAAGAAACTTTTAGGGCTAAACTCTCTTCAACCAAGAAACTTCCTAAATATGAAAAACAAGAAAAATGACAAGTAACTTGAGAAAGGCATTTCTTTAATTTCCTAATTCATTCCCCAGTACAGTACCACCTATAAAGCGCTGTTGCGCAATAAATCTCAAAATGTATGCATGGCACTTTCATGCCTTTTCCATCTCCGTGATTCACAGGATTCCCTGTTATCTTCACGACGCATCGATTGCTTTGGTTGGCTCGTAAGAAATAGAAAATAGTTCTTGCATTAAACGCCCCAAAACTTGATTTTCTTTCATAACACAAACAGCAAATGGGTCCTGAAGGTTTTCTGTTACTTAGTCTGTTTCTGACGGATGAAGTGATCAAGAAATTAAGAAACCCTTAAAAAAACTTTCAGGGCTAAATCGAGTCAAATTTTACTAGAAACTTTGAGACTCAACTCAAGGGCTATTTTTTTTTCTTATAAAAAAATATGTGTAACTACACTCTTTTCTTATAAGAACCAGTAAATTTTGCCTAGGTCATTGCTTTTAATTCTTTGGCTCCTTCAACCTCAATTTTTTTTTGATTTGTTCTTATTCCTAAGAGAGGTTTGAAATGATGAGAAACCAAAACAAAAAGACAAGGCATTGAAAAACAATGCAGATCGTCTGTATTCTGAGGAGATCTCTGTACATTTATTCAAGATTTCTAACCACTGTGCATTTTGTCCTCTCTCGCAGTTCTTGCTGAGAGTCTGCAGAGGTCAATTTTTTGGTGCCTAACCATTTTACAGGATTCAGCAACGTTTCAACTAGAAATATTTTCCTGCATGTTTAATAAATAATTCCAGTGCGAAGTAAAGCACGATAACGTATGGTGTGAAACAGAAAGCTGTCACATACTGTCGAGTCATAATAATTTATGACTACAAATCCCGCTGGTACTGGATGAGCTAGCGTGAAAAGTGACACTGATCGGCCGTGCGAATTACACCAAGGACTCTTTCTAATCAGGCCGTTAAATTCTAATGTATCTAGTTTACCTATCCAGTTTCTAATTGTTTTGTTTTTTTTGGAAAAGATTTAGCGATTGCTGTAAATTTATTTGTTTGATTCAAATTACTATAACTTTTCTAAAGATAAGTGGGGTTTGATTTATACATTTACACAATGATTCTTTGTAAAATCCTATTCACAACGTGCATAGTGTATAGTGTGTCCTTTATAGAATTCAGCCATTTTCAGCCTCGATATTCTAATTTATATGCTGAAAATAAATAGTGATTTTATAGGATTCACATAAGCATGAACTTGTTAAATGATGTTTTTGTATCCGAAGAAGACTGAAAACAATTAAAATTGGCTTGTATTTGTTTTTGGTTAATTTAGACGAACTATAAACAGAAGAAAAAAACTCTGCTCCAGTCTGTTATTCAGTGCGGCAGCGGCGGAACTAGAATCTAAGAGGTGGGTAGCAGTTCTTAATTTTTCCTACTATTTTGTGTTAACTATCTAAAAGAGCGTGCAACCTTGTTGGACTTGCTAGTCCAGGTTACACATAAAAATTTACAGCTGTTAGCCTACCTTTTAGCAAAATTCCACAAAGGATATCGATATGAAAAGATCACAGCCACTAACGAGTACGAATCAAAGCCATCTATGAGCTATTCATTCATGAGTGTTGATTTAGGAAAGGCAGAAAATGAGGGAAAGAGAAGAGAGTTTTGCTTTTTCTTCTCAGCTTTTGTTATTGTTATTGTTGTTGTTTTTGTTGTTTTCATTGTTTTGAATTGCGTCTTAGTCTAGGAATTATATAAATATTAAATTCTCCTATAGGGGATCTAATTTTAGATCTAATTTCAGAGCAAGCTTATCGTAAGAGTTTTAAGAAAACGTTGTATTAAGAGACCACGATTGCTAAACCTAGCTACTCTTGTCAATTTTCCTTGGCATTTGAAACCCCTCTCCTCAAGTTTTATAAATAAAGCAATTAGTTAATTAATAAACAACTATGACTTATATGAATGTGAAGACATTCGGTATAATTATCTCGATCTAATTTTAGTTACGCTTCGAGATGGGTTGCGGTGGTAGCAAAACTTCGCGCGTAACCAGTGTTAACAACAACGCACTGACAGTAAAGGAGACAGAAGATACTCCTTTGACGGCTGAACAAATCAAGCTTGTACAAGATTCCTGGAAGAATGTGGCGTCCGATATGCAGACTCACGGCATAATTTTGTACACAAGGTAAAGTAAACTCGTGATTGGAGTCGGTTCAGCATCAGTAGAAAGACTAGAGCCATTTCAAAATGTGGAAAGATAAACTAAAGGCATATTGAATTTAGTTCGAGCTCTCTTGAGTTTAGCTCTCTCAAATCGATCAAGTTTTGCTTTTTTTGTCAATATTTTCTATACAAAATATAATAATCCTAAAATATATCTCCTCTCGGATGTGTATATTGATGCTGCAAGCCGTTAATATGGTGACAAACGTATTTACTTAGCTTGTTTCATGCAAACTAAATGACTCTAGTTCTTTTTACTGATTGCCGGCGTTATTTGGGTTACATGGTTCTTTTGAAGTACGTTCTCAGTAGCAATTGGCGATTATTTTCTGATGTTATTGTTTATAATCTGCCCATTATTTTTTAAACATACAAATAAGGTAAGCGAATGAAAAAAGATAACTATAAGATTTTTAAACTTTGAACTTGAGAAAGCCATTTCGCCATTTAAAGCACGGTAGTACATATGCAGTTTGTCAACAAAAGCATGTCATTACAATTCCAAAACAACTCAAAAACTAGCAAAAACGTTAATGAATAATGAGTCACTTTCAATTTCATATTTCATTGTAAAACCTCCATTACACCGAAGAAAGAGTATTACTTAGCTTATCCCGGTATCATATTTTTAGAAGAGACAGTTTTATTATTCAAAACGTCTGTTTTGTAACTCTATCAGAAACTAGATCTCTGATGCTAGCTAGTGACTCAATGAAATAAAATTTATAAACTAACAATCGCCTGTAAAAGTAGAAGTGTTTTATGACATTATGTGGACAACGGCTGGGCTGTTGCGTTTCCTTGACTTACAAACTAAAAATAGAGATCAAATTTATTCCAGACCTGAGAGATAATTGCTTAATAACTTTGACAAGTTAGATTGTGTTTTATTGTCGAGATGTCTTATCAGGCTAAGTGATGTTGAAGTTTTTCTTTATTTGCTCCATTTAATTAGGTTTTCTACGCAACTCGCAAGAACTTTAATTAAATCTCGGAACTTCATAAGAGCTTTCAGATTTAGTGTATATGATATTGGCTTCCTTTTCAAAACCGTTTTGTAATTGTCACTACTTTTGAAATTATAAAACCATCTGTACTAACTTACTTCTAAGTAAATTATTATATCAATTTTGCGGTACTGCAATGACAGCTGTGGAGTATGCTTAATTAAGTTACTTCTGCTCACAAATCAGCTTATCCTACCGACCTCACTGTCTGTAAAATTATTTTCAATTCTGTCAGCATTATGCTCATGAAAGCTTATTTTGAATAGCATGGATTTGCTCGATACTATTGCGGATATTTGTAATAAATGTATGTAATTCTTGTTTATTCAGACACAGTTTTAAACATATAATTCGTTTTTGATAACAATATAACATTTTTGAAAAGATAGAGCTGGCACTCAAAGACATCCGTTAGCTACTGTGACATGATATCCGTGTAATTAAGCCGTGAAGAAAAGTCTTATCAAATGACCCGATGTAATTCTCTTAATCCAATCACTGTTCTCGTTTGTGATACCAGAAGGCGAGTGCGCGGGACGTTTTGCATGACGATAAGATGCAATTTTTTCACCAACCTTCACAAAATGTCGGATCCTCAGTTTGTAATGTTCTCGAGTGAAGAAATTAAAATGAAAACCAAACACTCTTCGAAAAGCTAGACTGTTAAACTCAGCGAAGTCGCCATAACTAGCAGTACGCAAAATAGCGAATCGCTCTGTATTTTCAAAGTACGCAACAATATAACTCATGCTTTATTTAACAAATAAAGAAGCCTAAGCCGTGTATTACACTGTGATAAAACACGACGGACATTTGAGATTACGAGAGAAATGTAGAAAACACGACCAGCAGGCGAGTGTCTTTAAATAAGATGTTTTCCACCATCCGTCTAACAAAAATGTTGGCTAGTCAATTAGAATATATGCACACGCTCTGATTGGTCAAAATCCATGTTTTATCAGAGTATAAAACATAGAACAACAGTGTTTTATTGTATTTCGCCGCCGGCATTACTCTTGCTAACATTTTTCTTAGAGATGGCAGAAAACATTTATTTGAAGACACTTATGATGGAGTTCTCTGCAAAGTAGCAGAAAGTTTTGAAGACGAGAGTAATTTAACAAATAAACAATAAGAACGGAAAACTGTCGAGAACGGTCTGTGTGCTTTGTTGTTCCTACTCGCGGCGTGTAAAATTTATATCATAAAGCAAATAAAGAAGCCTAAGCCGTGTATTACACTGTAATAAAACACCCCGGGCATTTGAGAACACGAGGAAAATGTAGAAAACACGAGTCCCATTTTTTAAGTACTATCGTATTTATACAGGTAACTAAACTAAACTAAGCTGTCTAAGCGTTTCTATAAAAGTAACATTATTCAGAAGTTTGTATCCCACGTAGGAAACAAGAGGGTAACTAAATAAGCCACATCAGTATATAGGAAATGCCATTGGAATGACTAAGCTACAAGATTAATATGTGTGCGTTATATCAGAGTATTATCTTTTAACACAGACAAGCTAAGATATTTCCTTGTTCAAATCCTTTTTGAGCCAGAATTAGGGATTGTTATCCAAGAACTATAGGAATTGTCATTTTGATTTGTATTAAGCCTTGTCATTATTCAAAGAATAAAACAAAATTTGTCTTTATTTTTCTTTAACTTTATCTGACTCAGTATATAGTAAACAAATTATGACATGTTTTTATTCACTCGTTTTGGAGTCATACGTACCCGCTTACTCACTCGAAGACTCGCTCATATCATCGTCATAGTTTGACATTTACTAGGTGCCAAGGGGTTAGGACTTTGATTCTAGCTTCCATGAAAATGTTAAATATTTCTGGTCTTCCTGCCCGCCTCCCTGGGGCTTAACATTGACATGTGCATTCATATACACTAAAAAGTTGCCTGCCATAAGTTGTTATAAAATTCAAAACAGTTAGCATAATTTCAGTTAGCATAATGTTTGTGATTATTGTGGACACATTCTTGGGGAGATGAGAAATCCACAATACTTCTACCCTTAGACGAATTCTGCTCTCAAATTTTGTTATTCGGCCGGCATTCTGTCGGCAGAGTTTGTTTTAAAAGCCTAGAACAAATTGGTGACTGGTTCGGATTGCGCTTACGATTAAATGTTTTTGCCCGGCCATCGTAATTATTTAATAGAGATCGTTGCTTAGGCTATTACTTAAAAGTCTTTTTAAAAATGTAAATTTTTAACTTGATCATTTCAAATGATGAAATAAATTGTTATTTCTTATTTTTGTTTTTTTAAAAAAATAAATGTTACAGTAAACTAGTTAAAGATTAAAAGTTAATTGAAGGAACAATTAAGTCTTACACAGTTTTGCTGCTCTCAACGCGCGGTTAAAACAGTCTCCAGTTTTGTTTTGAAATCCTCATATGTTTTAGGTTTCCGACTCAAGATTCTCAGTGTTTCAAGGGTAAGAGGTCTAAATTGACTTTTTGAAATTTTTCACCGTAAAAAAATGATAATGGTTATCCTACTATCTTAAGATCGAACACACGGGTAAAGAGGAGGCATTCCCACCCCCACCCCCCCTCCCTCCCCTTCATTCTACTCATTCCGCTTCATTCCTTCAGTGCTCGTATTTGACAAAAAAAAAGCCTCAGTGTTCAAGACTGGCTAGTACAATGGTAGACAACAGTTTGTTTTTCGTTTTAGAATTTGATTGGACATGTCATTGGATACAGACAAATTATCAAAAAAGGAGTCGTCAAACAACTCAAGATCTCTACTTGCTAGCAAAATTTGTAAAGCTTCTTTTGGAGTCGGTCCATTGTTTCTGACCACTTACTAGGAATATTTTGTTCCTGTAATTATATATAACGAACGCTCAGTAGCAAGACCACTCACTCAAAACTTATTTCAGCCAACAATCCTTTGCATGCAGTTATGTGACATTTCATTCTATTTTTCGGTTTCAGACTTTTTAAGGAGCACCCGGATGTACTACAGCTTTTTTCATTTCGGGACCTCACAGTTGGGTTAGATAATCTCTCTGCCGACTCAAGAGTGGTAAATCAAGCAGAACGTACATTTAAAACAATTGATACTGCAGTTCAAAATTTGAATAATTTATCTGTCATTGTTCCAACACTGAAAGAACTGGGAGCAAGGCATGCTGGGTACAAAGTACAGGACGACCATTATGGCGTAAGTAACGTCTAACAATAATGGAACATGAAAATTCTTGTGATTACCAGTGGGAGCTTGAAACATTTTATGGTGGTCTACAAGAGAAGATTAATTTTTAGTGGGGAATTTGCATTTACCCTCTGCCACAGGGAATTAGTCACTTTTTGACCAGTCATTTATATCTCTTTTAAATTTTTTTTCATTTTATCCATCAGCCCGTTGGGGAATCGCTGATCTACACTTTAGAACAAGGTTTGGGAGATAACTTTACCAACGAAACTCGGGAGGCCTGGTTAGCAGTTTATGGGATTGTCGCTGACACAATGAAAGCAGGCGCAAAGGAGATGCAAGAAATGAACGGTGAGTGAAAAAGATCGAAGTTTTGTCTCTTTGCTTCTTAAGTAACTATACAGATTAAGTTTGTACTTCATGTAGTCCTAAATATGAAAACACAAAATTATGATTATTTAATATCTTCAGATGCTTAGCATCACCTAACTAATGCACTACCGCAAATCCCGCATTCTAATTGGCTACACGTGCACTTATATCCATTTTAACTGGTGGTAAAAATGCGTTTTTATTTTCAAACAAAAGCATTTTCACTGCAATGTTCTAATTTCAGTGTTCTTTCGTTTTTGTTTAGTTTGTTTGATGATACTAAAACGATTAGACCTCTTGGCCTCCTGCACGCTTTTCAAGCGTGAGTTCTTCGTTATATAGAGCAGACACGATTTGCTATTACATGGGCGGCGGAAGCGGGGGAGCCCGGGGGAACACTGGCCCCCCCAATAATTTGGTTGGAGGGGCCAGGCCCCCCCAATAATATCTGCCTAACAACAGCAACTTTTGAATAGAAACTTCAGATTTTATGTCCTCAATGACATAAATAACGC
>JAPEIX020168499.1:0-15715 GCA_026122405.2 Zoanthus sansibaricus
TTCAGCAACATTTTAGTTATGTCTGTTCAGATATATCTAGTATATAATTTTTATAGTTCTATTTCTGATTTCAATGAAGTTTCTTCTATGTAAGTATTTAAGAGAACTTTGCTTTTTTCGTTTAGTTTACCCTAATTTGTATCGGTGAAGTCAAATTTCGAGTCATTTCGGCTCACATCACAATGAATATTTGAAATTTCCAATTTCCCATCATCTGAAGAATTCATAATTAAATATTCCATATTTTTGATTAGGTTTAAGAGGGTAAAAGCTGCGAGGAAAAGCAAGGGTTTTCGGTTTTTTTACAGGAATTTGAATAGTAGTGAACTTAATGAATGTTTATATAATATTTTCGGAATTAAAGATTAAAATAAAAAATGCCGAAACGCGATTACAGCAAAGCTAAACCCGCCATCTGTTAGAAGCCACGATTTGGTAACTGTCCTTTCAAAACCTCTTTCGCTTTTCTCTACCAAATGACTATTAAAAACAAGGCTATATTCCCCCTCAACCAGGAGAGCACGCGACTCCGGCAAGTTCGGAACGGATACGGAAGAAACAAAAAAGCAGTCTTTGATCTGCATATAAATCTTTAACAAAAAAGTAAATGCATTTCGATCGGCTTTAATAGAAATGCAAACAGGCTAACCGCGTGATAAAACAACTTGGACACGGAATATTAAAACTGCAAAATAATGATTAAAAAGTACATAAACGCACAAAATTAAGAATCAAAAATGATTAAATGTATTTCAAGCTTTTTGGTTTTGGGTTTAAAATTCAGTGTTGGCATTATTTTTTAAATTCTTTTAGGGATATTTTTATCATGATGCCTCATTACTTAAATCTCCTCATATTCGTTTATTATCCAGGCTTTAATTATGGTTTTTATTCAGTTAGTCACCCCAAAATCCGGAAACACCTACGTACTCATTTTTATATGAATGTTTCCTTTTTTGGACGTCAGTTTTGTAAACTTGGGTCACGGTTTGCTATCCAAATGGTGTTTTTTCAGCCGAGATTCCAAAGCTTTTCCCTTAAGTAAACACGTAACTAAATTTTCGTTTGGAAACTCTTTTAAAATTATAGACAAACAGCTGCGCAATTATCAGCTTTATGATTTTTGTAGTATATGAAATAAATATTTTAGCCCATTCACTCGCAACTGAACCAGGTTTATTTTAACAAGCTTAGAAATTTTGGTCGTTTTTAATCTCGGTTCCTATATTTAAAAAAAGTATAACCGGCAAAGCCGGTTTGACTGACTTTCTAAATTCAAGTCCACTCTTGGTTCCGCTTTAGTTTAGCATAACATCTGTCGTGAGAAATATTACTTTTACAAAATACTGTTCGAAAAACGTGATGTGATGTTGCTTCTACCAATATAGTTCAATTGATAAAATTTCCAATGATTTCAGGTAAACTGAACATTTTGTTGATGTCTGACATATATATAATAACGTTGCTGGTTGTTTGGAATTCTTTATAGTTTCATTAGCTAACGATTTAGTAAACTCTGAGAAACATCTGGACCTAGAGTTTTTGTAGTTAACAGACGAAAAAAGTGCCTAAAATTTAGCTCTCGATAAACTTTAAGTCGACGTTGTGCTTTGGTTACGGCTTCCGTTGTTTGGATCTATTTATCGTGTCATGAAGTTCATGATTTAGTAAACTCTGAAAACACCTCAGCGGACCTGTATATATAGTCTTTATAGATTTTGTACTTAGCTAAAAAAAACGCATAAAATTTAGCTTTTCAACGAATTTTAAGTCGACGTTGTGCTTCGGTTACTTCCGTTGCTTGGATTTATTTATCGTGTCAAACTCTGAAAACACCTCAGCGGACTGTAGTGTTTGAAGTTAGCACAAAAAAACGCATGAAATTTTGCTTTTCAATAAATTTTAAATCGTCCTTGTACACTGGTCGCTAATTCCAATTAAATTAAGGTTTGTTCAGAAACCGAATTGCAAAATAACGATTTCCGTGTTCATATAGTTGCAAATAATAGCAATCATTATACCATTGACTCTAAGACCTGTTTACAATATATAGTTAGACAAAATAATTAAGCATTGCTATAAAATTTCTTTGCTAACATCGAGACCAAGCAATCATTGCAATCTCTTAGATTTGATCGAGATTTTCAACGTTAAAGTGCTTCCAGACCAAATGATTTCTGTTATCAGGAAATATAATCTTATACATCGATTTTCTGATTGTTCAGTGTAATCTGCTCAGTATTTTTCAGCAGCAACAAAAATTTATGAACCGTTTAATATATATTGATTATACAAGACTAAAAGTTTGCCCGCGAAATAGCTAGATTCTAATCGAGGCGGGCAGCATTTTAAAATAGAAGATGGGAATATACGATAATTGGTTTAGCCTGTTTAAAAAACTTTAACTGTACCACTCAAAGTGCAAACTAAGCGTATATTAATTCCAAACAACCTTTTTGATAGACCAAATTCTTTATTCTTATATATTTACATTTAGTTTATGCTAATTATTTATCTTGTACAACATCTAAATTTGATTTTTTCTGCTACTTGCTTTGTCGATTAAGGTCAAAAACTCAAGTAATAATTTGATATATCTTTCATAAATATATCTGATTTCTAGAAAAGACCTTTTTCACACTAATATGAAAACATCAAATATTACATTTTGGAAAAAAGAGATTCATCATCAAATTTCCCGTATCAAAAATAGATTTAAGTCCCCAAGTTTCCGAAGGACATAGCTTATGTAGTATATAGTATTCCGTAAACTCACAGCAAATCGCATAAACGATAAAAAATTAAATTCCTTATCAAAACTTTGTCGTTATAGTTTCATCATTACAAGCAACGGTCATATCAACTATTGTTTCAAAGTCTTCCAATTGCAGTTGCACTTCATTCTTATCCAACGTTTCATCAACAAGTGTATTTATTGTTTCATCGCTAAGTTTTCCTGAATCTTGCTTTGCTAAGTCTGCACCGCTTTTGTTCAAGTCTTCATCACGAAAATGTCTTTTTTCTTCATTTCTTCGTTTTCGATGCTGTGTTGGGTTTTCCTCTTTTGTTTTTGTTGATATATTTTTCAATGCACAATTCTCTTCATAAGTCTCCTCATCGCCACTTGGTTTGAACTCTCTTTCAAACTTTGTATCGCAGCTTCGATGCGATGGTGGTTCTGCTGTTGGTGCTAACTCAATCATTTTGTTGGAAAGCGATTCCGACATATCACCATTGAAAGCAGAGTTTGAATAACCGTCTTCGCTCTCTTCCTGTTTTTCAAATCTTTCTGCTTCTTCTTGTATTTCTTGACCTTGTATACTCGCTTTCGAATGGCTCTCTCTATGAATATTAGGAACAGATTCGCTAACGTTTGATTGCATTTTCGCGGTCACTTCTTTAGGCGTTTCTTCGGTATCTTGCCGAAGGGACAGTCCACTTTTCGGAATGTTTTTATTACAATTCTTCTTCGAGGCCGTTTTATTTCTGTCTCTACCACTTTCTCTGGACAATTTTTTAGCGTTCAAAACGTTATTCCCTCGTGGTATGTTTCGACTTTCACCAACGACGTTGCAACTGAAAACTTTGAGTGTAAACGTGACCACCCGTCGGTCCGATTTCATATAAATAAGTGGAATGATTAAAAAACAAACAAAAGAAACAGAATGTGCCCACTGATAAGCACAAAATGCCGATTTTGTTTGAGAAAATGTATAAATGGTGGCCGTTATACCGAACGGAGCCCATGTTATAATGTAAGCACAAGAAAACCCAATGCAAGTTTTTGTAAAATTTATTTTTCGCTGTTTTTCTCTGGGCCCAAACATTTCTTCCATTTTGAACCTGTGTTTTCTAATGTACTGAGCTGCGCAAACAAGGAATCTTGTTATTACGCTACACAATATGGTCACAACGACAGTAATTACGGCAACTCTTGCAACCAAATCCTTATAGACAGCATAAAATGCTCCACTGAGGGCATATGAACAAAATGGCGCTGTTGTGGTTTTTTCGCGGCTCGTTACTTTTCCAATCACAATCCCTAATATCCCAATTACACCCGTGGCATAAATAGCAGTTTTGGTACAAAATTTTCTTTGATGAGCAAACCGAGTGAGCGCATCAAATCGGTCCACTGCTATCGTCGCCAAAGTCAACAAATTAGAAAAGAACATTATCAAAAGTAAACTAAATTCCCAATGACAAATGTCTATAAACTGTTGCGTTATGGAAGTTTTGCTTTCCAAAATAAGTACATTGATATGCATTGGAACGCAAATAATCAGTGCAACGACGTCCACCGTGGCAAGACTCAGTATGAGAACTTTATCCGGAGTTCTACAAGCTTTAAGTTGTTTAACAGAAAAAAAACAAAGCTGACTGTTAGCCAAGAGCCCCAGGATCAGTGTAGCGATATTAAATATCACATGAGCATGTAAACCAGAGCAACTGGAGGAAGCTTGCGTTTGATTGCTGGCGACGGAATTATCTGAACTCATATTTCGGAACGGCGGCATTATTTTCAATTACCTGTGTTTAAGCCTGTTGCTTGCCTTTTGCATTTTGTATTCGGAAGACACAACTGGTTAAATACGGCACCACATAAATTATTTATTGTAATTCATAAACCTTACAATGACACAGCTGCAGAAGTGGTGTGAATGTGTATACTAACAAAGTTAAAAAAACCCAAACTATGTAATATATACAACACCAAATAAAAATATAATAGGTTTCAAAATACGAACTTCAGCGCAAAATCTCGAGTTTGCAATAAAAACAACTACAATTTTATTTCGGTTAATAGGCTGAGCAGTTAAAATTGGTAACAGAAAATGCATGTTCGGGTCTCACACTCAAGTGAAATTTACAAAAAAGGCACAAACAAAGCAATAACGTTGAAAAGCAAAAAACGGATGTTTACGATCATCAGACAGAAAGATTAATTGTTCAGTTGCAAGCCGAATGAAGAAGCCTGATGTTTTTTTCACGATAAATTAACTTCTAATTGTTTAATTTTTTTTAGAAAAACTCTTAGTTTTATCCATATTGTTTTAAAAATGCCAAACGTCCGAAGGAAGAATACACAGTTTAATTGACGCGAATCAGTTTAAAATTTTCCATTTTTTATAGTCAATTCCGTGCAAAATCGTGGTTACGTATATAAGATTACAAATGAAATAAAATAAATTTTAAGAAAAGGTTTTGAGCAATTTTCATTTTCTAGTCATATCATTATGGCCTCTTCTCCCAGAAGCGAAACAACTAGATTGAATTTTTAAATTTAAAAACTCTATTTGTGTGACGCCATAATCATACTCAAATTATAAGTGATTTCACAATAAATTCAAATTCATGCAGATAAAAAGCTGAAACAACTTTATATATTTATTATTATATATTTATTATATTATTAACTTTATGTATATTTTTACTTTTTGGCCAATTTTAGGCTGAATATATTCTTACGAATATTCTTAGTTTGGGAATATCGGTGATATTTAATTTTCGTTTACTTTTTAAAATGACTGCTGGTATCGAAGAGCTTCACTCTTTGGGATGAGAGTGCAATTGCAATACATGTAATCAGTAACGTTTTTCTTTCAAAGATGCAAAATTATATTCTGGCAAAGAGTATTATGGTATTTTTGAAATTGGCTAATTGGAAATTCGGTGTTGATATATTTGCGTACTTTACGTGTAGTAGCAGCCTATTTTATCATAACTCAGTTTGCGTGCAAGTCATGGAAGAGTCGCAGAAGTGGCACTAACAACCTTTCAGTTATTTTCCAAGTAATCATAAGCTGATAACCAAAAGAATACAAATAAGAAAACAATTTTTATACGTTCGCTTAACGAATGAAATTGATGCAAATCAAACAAACTATATATTTCGAAATTTGTGGTTATTCTGATAATCCATCTCTAGGCTCTAAATTTCGTTCTTAAAAACGTTATTACAATATTAATTCAGTACCAAAATCACTACAATTTCGCGCAGTTCTCTCTAAATATTCTCTCTAAGTTCTCTCTAAAATATTCTTAAAATGTACATTGCTATAATAAAATTATCTTTTCTCTGAACGAATAAATTTCATCTGTTTGCAAAATAATCGTCTTCCAAAATAAAAACGCAATAAAAATAAAAACGTTTTCCAGTAGAGCTGTACTGAGCAAACTCTGCGTTGTCGACCGTAAAAGATTTCGTTATTGAAACAAAAATTTCCATTTTAGTCGTTTTACAATATGCAATCCATCAATGGAGACAAAGGTTTTGTTGTTTTCGTATATTCTAAAAGAATCCGATAGTTATCTCGGTTTTCAATAATTTTTTCATCTGTCCAAGACTACCAAATCTTATAACCTGTACTGTTTCCGCCTGTAATTGTTCTCCCGCTTTTTGTTACGAGGTATCCTCTTCTTTTGCTCACTGGTCTTTCTTTTTGTAATCCCTTTACTACTTTTATATTCATATATCATAAAATATATATGGCTGATCCGCCCCTATAATATCATATAATAAAAATAAATTGATTGACTGATCGATCGATCGATCGATCGAGTCTCTGGCTTCTTCAAGGTTCTTACTTTGAACTCGTCGAAGCCACTGATTGTCTTAAAGTTACTTTTTAAGTCCGTTCTTCTTTGCTGTTTCTTTCTCAAACAATGGATGGTAAGCCTGCGCTTGTAACATGGGCTAGGCCAACCAATACGTCTGAGAAAATTAATGACTTTTCTTTACACAAAATTGCCAACTAAACCAATCACTTTTTTATCCTCCGACAGCAAACGAATGCCTTCAATCACGCTATTCTCTCAAAGTTCGTATATTTAAGGAGCCGGTCAACTCAACTGTTTCCAGGTAGCCATTGTATGAATTTCGAGTAAAGAATAGTCGGCAAACATGACCATAACAACTTGAATTTCCAAATAATAAGTCAGTTTCCTGAAGTTTTCATTTTCCCACTAAAGGCTGGCAATAAAATTCCGTTCGACCAGAATATCAGGGGTTAGGTCTGACAAGGACGAGCGGCCTGTTGAGAAACAAAAAATTCTTATAAGAGGAACAAACAGTACAAACATTACAACATACGGGCCCCTTGCTCTAGTATCAGGAGGCGGCGTGGCACAGTGGTCAAGGTTAGGGACTTGAATGCGGAAGACTTGGGTTCAAGTCCCCGACTCGGACTACTGAAGGAATTTGTCCTCGGTGATCCCAGGGACAAATTCACCACGCTTGTAAACAGCCAACTGGTTTGCCTCCTACCAGTTGAGATTCTTAACTGGGAGGGATGGTGATTTTAACATGACACTGAAAGCCCCTTTAGGGGAGTTGTCATTAAATATTTATTTATCTGTTCGTTTGGGCCTATTCCAACTATTCCGGATTAAGAATGAAGTTTTGAATTTCCTTCCAGATTGTTAGGGCGATGAAATATTTCTTTCAAATCTAAAATTCAAAAGAGCTTAATCAATACGACATGTTTTATTTGTAACTTCCCAGGAAAAGCAGCCACACGAATCTGACAACTGAGATTTTATTTTATATGAATTCCTATTCCGGAATA
Organism: Zoanthus sansibaricus; assembly: GCA_026122405.2. Lineage (NCBI taxonomy): Eukaryota > Metazoa > Cnidaria > Anthozoa > Zoantharia > Zoanthidae > Zoanthus > Zoanthus sansibaricus. Next base: position 7,569 of record JAPEIX020168499.1, read on the forward strand.
GGCCCAAACAAACGCACCCTTAGAAATACCTAAAGGTGAAAAAAAAATCAAGGTCCTCGTCCATAAAATTTGACGTTATGATCATTTAAAAATGGTAAAGTGAACGGTAATAAATAAAAACAAAAAGTTCCAAAATATCGAATTCAAACAAACTCACTAATATAACCAGATTAGAATAAATGATTATTTTTAGTATTAAAACGCAAACAAGTTGATCGCTCGTTAATTAATAATAACTCTCAAGAAACGGAACCGATTGACAAGACTTCAATAAATCTCTCGCATGCAACAACCTGAAGTGCGAATTAAAATCTCACAGCATTTCCAAATATTTACTGTTTACAAACTAAAAAATGTAATACCGCATACTGAACATTCACCTACATCAATTAAAAAACATTAAATACGTGGTGAAAATGATAGTTGGTACCGACTGGAAGGCTCCAATATATTTATTGATTATTTTTGTATCATATTAGCACATGTCAGTTTGAAGTCATCTTAAGTTGGCGTTGAAAAATTCCATTTCTATTTTACCATATTGTAGTATACGATATAACGTACGAAATAACGTATACTATTTATTGTAGTATACGATATAACGCCTGTCTTTTTAATGACTTTCCGAGACAAATATTCTGATGTAAATGAGGTCTTTTACAAAGTAAACTCCATAAGGTCGTCTCAAAACTATACACTAAATAATTTATATTCAAATCGCCAGTCTAAGTATTGTGTTATCGACCAAGAAAATGTTTCTAAACTTTGTCTCGAACCGCTGAAGCATTGACAAATCGCCTTTTCTACAACCTTCAAAACTGTAGCTTTTAAATAACAATTCCAACCAGTTACTAAAAAATCACCTTTTTAACAATCTTCAAAACTGTAGCTTTAAATAACTCCAACAAATTATTAAAAATAATTTAGACGTCTTATAGATTATAATCCTCAAAGCTGAATAAAAAGGAATGGAAACAATTACCTTAATTCATCAGCAAGACATTTGGTTTACAAGAAAGACAGAACTTGGCATACTTAAAACCCCAAGAGACACCTGAACCAGACTTGAAACATGCGTTTCGCATCACGCTATTACCCAGACCAAAGATTTAGAATCAAAATATATGATTTCATTTTCGCTCCATCATTTATATATTTAGTTTTTCCTGATTTTTGTATACATCCATGAATTGCAAAGTAGGATATCAAACTGTCCATTCATTGTCTGCAGTTTCTTTTCAAGGAAAGGATTTGATTTAAAAATCACGCCGGGCCAAAGTGAAATGTTTTCAGAACTAGAAACAGCTGGGAACAGCTGTTTTAAGACAAAGTTGAGGCCCGCGCACAGGAACTAGCAAATTAGCAATTCTGTTTAAAAAGTGCGGCAAAACGAAGTCAAGGCGCAACGATTTTCCAGCAACTATGCCAAAATGCTACTGTGTACTTATAATAACTTTACGTGCAGTTTTGGTTCATATCTTGTAAAATAAAAAAAAAATGTAGAAGAAAATGTGAGAAAAATGAAAGACCAGATAATATTTTTCCATTGTGTCTGTGCCTCTTTACAGGCAGCAAAGGGATTAAATCAGTTTAACGTTCGGTGACCTCTTCTTCATAATCAGACAAGCAGGGAAATATAGAAACAGTAGCCAGACGAGCGAAAAGCCGCAGCCATAACCGAATTTTATAGTGGACGATAAAGCTGATTTGTTTTTCTTTAAAAGAAAAAGAAAACAAAACAAAAAAAAATTTCCAAACTACACATGTAGCCGACTATATTTTTTACATAACATTACCATCTAACCTCAACTTCATTTACATTGCAACAAAGACGGAAATACATGGCAAACACTTTCGAATCAGCAAGATAGTTAGGCAAGCTAATAAATTTTAAAATAACTTATTTATTAGAGTTTTAAAGTTTTATAATATTGCAAAATATTGAAAATTTATTATTTAACATTGTTACTCTAATTCAACATCCAAAAACTTTTTTTCTTTTGCAAAGGAGTAAAATTCAATAGGAACAGAAAAATGAACGGGGGTTATCCGAGGGAGACTGAAGGAGAAAGGTACAAAAAAAATGGCCATAAACTTCAAACTAACTAAGAAACTAAGAGACAGAGATGAACCGTTTAGGAATTCTTACGTAATGAAAATCGATGAAACTGGAATTCTTTTATTATCGATTACAGATCATAAGGCTTCGGGCAATGCAACTGACAGAAAGCTTTTTTTAACTCGGATGGAGTACCATTGAGATGGTTGAGAAATTGTCCAAGACGCAATCATTTCACTTTAGGTACCACAAGTTAAACAAATCGTACAGGGAAGGAACGCATTATAAACTGTCATCACTTGATGACAATGACCGAAAATGCATGATTTCAAAAAACTTATCCACACTTTTAATTTTAAAACTGTACAGTTTTTAGCCGATCCTAATATTCTTAAAATAAATATTTTGCGGATTTTAGCCTTAAATGTTCTCGACTCTGCTTCTAAACATAATTAAAAGTATTTGGATGTACATTACTTTAGCAAAAGAATTTACATAATTTGTAGACTTCGCTACAATTTATTGAAAAGCAGAAAAGTTCACCGTTTGGCAACGGTAGTCTAAAGATAGAAGAGGCTTTACACCTGATAAACAATAACATCAAATTATTCCTGCCTGGCGATAACTGTTAAAACTCTCTTTAAGAGTAGAAATTAAAAGCGGATGTATTAAATGCACATTGCCGTAATATGGAGGTTTCTTAGCAAGCACTGCTATGCTATAAGACTCCAAAAATCACAGACATGTTTCAAACTTGCACTTTCTTGATACGTTTTTTAAAAAAAACTTTTTATTTTTATAATATCTGATAGAAACACACTTTATTAGTTGCGAATAAGATTTTTGGACAAAGAAACATTAAAAGAGAGTGGTATAAAATCGGTACAAAAAAGAAAGCTTTTCGTTTTTCATCTAAAACGGGGATGTTCATAGTTTAATCTTGAATTTTAGTTATTTTTAACACTAGCTAAGTTAAAAAAATACAGCCTATTTTGAAAATAAGAGACAATTGAAGAAATGGAATAACGTATTGTTATCACTTCCAATTGCAAATATTACGTGAGCATTACCATTTTACGAAACACTTTCAAAACACTCAAAGCCGAATTTCAATTGAAGCTTAAAATAGTTTCATTCAATCATTGCAATTTCTATTGTATAAAGTAATCCTGGACTTTAACAACAAAAATAAACAAATTACATGAAACTTAGGTAAATCTGGCGAAATCTTTATGAGAGTTGCGCTATGTAAGCCTGCATACGAAACGTATTCTTATTCCTAAGAATTGATGTATTGAGGAAGAAGAAGCTTTGCTGCGTAAAAAGCTTTGTAAACCAAGTCACCCTCGCAACTAGAATTTCTTCACATTCATCAAAGAATTCCCTAAATATCAATGCAAGTGTCGCTAATAAATTTAACCGAAAATTTTAATCTAATACCTGTTTGTTGTGCCTTCCATTTAGCAATCGTCGAGAACAAAGTATGGGGCGTCTAAATTGTAAACATATGACGTAACTTGGATCTATTTATTCACCGCAAACGACTTGTCAGAGATTGACGGAAACCGACTATCATAAATGTAAATTTAACACATAACGATTAGACAATAAAAAAAAACATAACCTAACGCAGTAAGTATTTTCGCGTGATTGCAAAAGGAAGGATATTTTAATTCACCGACTAATGAAAGAAAAACACGTTTAACAAAAAAACTCCTTTTCCCTGAAATGATATAACAACTTATTTTAGCATGCTAAAATTTAAACGAGTTTCTTCCTTCGTGTAGAACTTCGGCTAAAAATTTGATTATTTAAAAAATGTAAAATAACACTGAACTTCTTCAATTATTCGCAAAATTAAACAACAAATACTAACAACCGAATGTTGTCCATAAACATGATCAGTTAGGTTTAGACGCAAACGTGTAACGCTCGAAATACATTATGGTGATAGTAAAAACATTTTAAAAAATAACCTAAGGATGATTAAACGTTTCAGTTCACTCATAAGCATCGAAACATTTTTAAAAAAGTGTTTGTCTTGGTAACAGATTGTTGTCGGATAATTCATATACTACAAGTGATACTTTTTAAATTAAATTTTAAAAAAATGTTTTTAAAATAGCTATTTACTAAAGGCAAATATTGGCCGATATTTCACCAAGCCGATAAGCGACGAGCTAAAAATCCATCGCCTTTATTGACACCGAGGTACATGCATATAATAGACATGAAAAAAGTACTCGATTCTAATTGGCATAGTACAGGTAATAAATGTAGCACCGGTGCAAACTACACGTTGTAATTCTGGATTATGATATGCTGAGATACAATGGGAAATATTATAAGCCAATGATATCATGTAAAACGATGACACACATTTTGTAAGCGGAAACTTTGAAAAAAGGTTTTCTCGCATGCAAAAAAATGGCTTAAAGAAAGATCTTTCGGCACTTCCTACACACGAATCTTTTCATGTTTATATTATTTGTAGGTAACCGCACGGTTATTTCTCGCTTAATTTGAAATTAATTTGCACTTGTGAGCTGGTGCAAATTCAGCGTAAATTAATTCAAAGTTGAACTCAAAACTGTCTTTTATTCCAAAAAAAATCTACTGACAAACTGTTTATGCTGACCGATATTTATCGTCTTTATCAAATCTTATGTGACATGAGCAACAGGGAGTACAGAGAGGTTACCCTGGGTACCAGAGGTCCTAAAGGGATTGGGGAGAGAGAGAGACAGAGAGACTCGGAAGGAGGGAGGGACGACAAGGGACCCTCCTCGTGCTCTTTCTTCCCAACCCCTCTCGGACCACTGGTACCCAGGGTAACAAAGAGGTAAAACAAAACGAACAATTTCAAAAGCTAGCATATCCTCCGTCGATGGATTGCACATTCTGTTATTTATATGATCCAGAAAAATGACATTTTTGTTTTCACAATTATATCGCAGAAGGTGTCGCGAGGGGGAAAGGGGTTGCCAGTTGCAAACGACCCCCCTTTTCAACGTCAAGCAACGGAAAGTCTCCTTTAATTTTCAGAAAAAATCCTAGTAGAATAAACTCAATCCAATTATTTCTATCCAATTTTTTTCAAACCGCATCTTTACAGCAGTAACACTTCTCAGGGTAAAATAACCATGGATCCCCCACAAAACAATCCTGGTAACACCTACGTGTCGTGACAATTTTATTTTAAAAAATCTAATCGAACAGAAAAAAAAACTGAAAATTTTTATATTAACATAATAATACCTCGCCAAGATGTAAAAAAACAAGTGTATGAACCATTGTCAGATGTTTGCTCCAAAAAGTGACGAAGCAAATAAATGGAAAGTTTCCAATTATTTTAACTTGTGCGGAACCTAATACATTTGAAGGAATAAAACGTTTATGGTAAACAAAAAGTATTAAGTTGATGTTTCCTCTTTATCTTCTTTTATTTTACATTAAATACTTTGTAATTTTTTTCCTATTTACTTTCATTTCTGTTTTTATGAATGTTTTAGAAATTACGTAGCAACGAAGAAATTATGCGAAAACGTAAAAAACTTTATCCAGTCCTCATTTCAACCATTAGTTTAACAAATTGTGAATAAAATAACGTACCTTGTACCCTTTGATATCGTGCCAAAGTTACTGATCTTGTTTAAGGCTTTTTTCATTCTTTCTGTTGCCGTTGGGTTTGGAGTTGGCAACTGCAACAAAAAAAAATAAATAATAATAATAAAAATCAAAATAAAAACAAAAATAGTTAGCAATCCAAAGATATAACGTAATCGGCTATGTTGTCGGGAAGTGTCTTACCAACTTTCCCGCCATAATCCTCCATGTGCGACCTTATTGTTTGAAGAAATAAAGCCGTGATTTGTGAATTTTAAAAACAGGTGGGTAAAGGTGCGTTTCCGGATCGGAAGTTTGAGTTTATGAGAAAAATCATAAAAAAATTAAACATCACGTAGTTACAAATAACAGATGTTTTTCCCTCCATCTTGCAACTACGAAGTAATACCAGTAATTAGTTAAAATATATTTCAATTTCAACACGGCCAGCGAAAAGGAAATGTATGCCTGAACATTCTTAGGACTATACGTTAATATGTCTATCTTTATATATGTTAATATGTCTATATCTATATAAATGTTAATGAATTAAAAGAGATATTTTCTCGTCTTTAGTCAGATAAGTTCAAATATACGCTACATACAAAAAAAGAGTGAATATATAAAGCAACAAATACTCAACTTTTACAAACTGCATTATTCTGGAATCATTGCTCTAAAGCATTGAACAAAAACCTTTTTTCAATGGTCATTTCCGCTGCATATTCCGGCAACAACCATTAAATAGCGAACATTTTGTGGTAATCACAAATAAAATCTACCAAAAAAAACCTTCGAAATGCAAATGAACAAAATAACAAGTTCTCTCATCCGCGACTCAAAAAGAGAAGGCAGCTGAGCAATCATGAAGAGAAACTTACAACAAGCAATTCATTTCAAAAAATGACAGTTTGAAAAGATGATTTTTTCTTTGAAACAAAAGGCTGAATTCGAACACCTTAAAATACGTATACAGTATAGATGCCAAACAACGCGCGCATTTGTTTCGATGTTAAGAAAAATACACCACAACAGTAACAATTGTGACGACAGTCCAGATTCGAATAAATATTGGCCTGATAGTTGTGTGGGAGAGTTAACTTTTGAAAGACTTGTAAGTTTTGCTGTTAGCTCAAAACATCTTTATATTTCGGTTTTCAACAGCGAGTCGACACAAGTAAAATTTTCACTAAAGCTTCAATTAACTGGAAATTGAAATAAGTATCAATTAAACTAAAGTATACGTTACACAGTTTGCTCAGAAAAAACCTCCAAACAAACAGGAAACCGCTATGTCTAAATAAAAATCTCGTTGGTGCTGAAACAGTAACTTTTTACGCGTTGTGAGAACAACCTAAGCTTACGGTAAGGTCTACAAAATATCAACTATGTCTATAATTAATTCGACTCTTTCATAAAAGAAAAATTTGTTGGGTTATTTGTCTAGACTCTAGGTATTCTGAAAAGCTTGAACAAAAGCGGATTATTACGAATGCATTGAGGCCAGGTATTTTTAACAATTCGTGAAATAATCAGTTCTAATGTTTAACCTTTACGCATTATATGGGCTCACCTTGTAGTATTTGAAAGCAGAATGCTGTTTTTTCTCTCTCACAAGTCGCTTGTAGAGTTTGAAAGGGAATTTAGTCAGCGACACGCTGAATAAATTTCCCATCGCAACGGAGAGCGAAATTTCCAAAGAAAGGTCGTGATCCTAGCGCGAAGATGACTTAAAAAAGTCCAGATATATCTAAGAACCAGTATCGAGAAGTTTGGTCCAATATTCGAAATGAGTCAAAACAATGCGCGCCCGCTTCCTCGCATGGACTTGCACTTCAAAACTGTAAAATCTCACCTAACTTGTGATTTTTTTTTATTGCTCGATTATTGCACGATTTGGCTGAAGCGGAATCCGTCTTTTGTCAGTGAAACCGAAAACCTGCTTAAGCTGTCAAAAAAACCCTGCAGACAAAACGACACATGGGCTATTCATGTCTGACCGATCACATGGAAGCGCTCACCAATCTTCTACGCAAGCAATACAACAGGCCTTCACACAAAGCTTGTCGGAACCGAAAGAAAAGTCAGAGTGCGTCATTGCACGGTTTAAAAATAAAAAAAAATACCCAAACAAGGATGTAAGACTGATTGCTCCTTTGTTGCGAGTGGAAGGCGGGAGTGATATTTGCTTTGTGGTGTGATACCAGGAAACAACCAAAATAATTTCATTATTATAAATTATACACGGTGTAATTAACTGTATACCTGAACATTAGGCAAAATAATAAATGCAGTCATTAGATCCAGCGGTTAGAGGTTTTCTAAAACAAAGGCTTTGAAAGATCGGGCACTAGCGCCTATTCGACTGCTTACAGATTTAAAATCGCTGTAAAAACCTGTTAAGCTTTTTTTTTCAAAATAAGAACAAATTTAAAATAAGAACAATGAAGCTCAAATCGCCTGAAAAATAAGGACAAATTAA
>JAPEIX020169065.1:0-15714 GCA_026122405.2 Zoanthus sansibaricus
AAAAGTTCCCATTCAAAATTATGCGTGGGGTTTTCCTTTAAATGTCTAGCATGTTGAGATTGTTTAGAAATATTTAAATGTTCATTTCTTCGTACTTGAAAATTCCTTGCTGTTTCTCCTTTGTGAAACTCGCTCAGATTATTTTTTGTTTCAAGTGCTTTTTTTTTTTATTTTGATAGCTAACGTAAAATTACGTTCGATTTAAGGCCTAAATAAAAGCCCGAGTTCACGCATTTTATGCGTCTAGTTTTAATATAAACTGACAGTACGTAAATGCCTATCAAAACATTCGCTTTGATTTTATAACATTATTAAGTATGGTGTAAATTTGGGGTGCGTGTTAGAATGGGATGTTTTATCAAACTTAAACTGCCATTATCGTGATAGATATAATTATAATGTATGTTTTCACGGGCGGATTTAGGAGAGTCACTTTCAGATTGTCTTATTATAAAAATGCAAGTTTTAGCATTGCTCTTCAAACATTGCATTGTACTTAAAACATTGCATTGCACTTAAAACATTAGACTGCCCAAATCGAACTTTTTCAAGTAAAAAAACCTTAAAAGGAAGTATCTATGCCTTGAATTGTTATGAAAAGTCTGGCAAATATGACAGAAGTATCCATAGTCAGTACTGAATTTATCGACTGCATGGATATCATAAAACGAATGCTGCAGTTTTAGAAAAATCACTGGCACATAAAATTCCTTTAGAAAATAAAAATTATAAATACCTAATGACAGGTCCCTTAAAGGGTCCATTTTTTGGTTGTTAAAACCCCCCTCTCTCCCAGAAATCCTGATTAGTAGGAGGCAAACCTTTTGCATTGGCTATTTACAAAGCATATTTAATTTGTCCCTGCAATCACTGAGGACAAATTCATTCAGCCATCCGAGACGGTGATTAGAACCCGGGTCTTCTCTGATCACTGAACCAGGCAGTCTTCCATTATTTATCAACAAAACGTCAAAGCAGAAATTTCGGGAAACCGCCTTGTTTACTATCTTTGGTTTGCTGATAGGTCGATTCCTTTTTTATTGGGTGGCGACATTTGTAAAGGGCAAGACAGCTGCTTAGGACACTAGAGACCGAACTGTGCTTGGACTGTTTCAGCTGGTAAGCCTTAATCATGTCGTTTAATTTGTAAGTGATCATTTACCATTTAATTCTTTAAGTGCATTTTCTAACGATTTAAGATTTTGTTCACGATTTATTGCCTACAATAGAGTACATTATTATCACTTATTTTCGCGAGTCTTAATTTTCGCGATTTTCGCGACTTTAAAAATATCGCTAAATTAAAAACTCGCTAAAAAAAGGGACCGCGAATATTAAAAATGCGAAAATTAAAACCCAATACAAAAACTTTTATTAAGGTTTTTGTCTGGGCCAGATTAATATTGTAGCGCAACGTAGCTTCCAGAAAATGACGCTTTAATGTTGCTTGAATAGTATTGTATTTGCAAGTTGCTTGTTGCGTTTGAGGTTTCCATCATGTCATGATTAGACCATTATTTGTTGTGTTTTGTCCCTTTTGTAACCTTACTAAAATGGAGAAAATATAGGTTGAAAAGGGTACCAGTTATTCTATTCGCGAAAATTAACTACCTTGAAAAACAAGAATTCGTCAAAATCGCGAAATTTAAGACTCGCGAAATATTTCTATTCTATATTCGCGAAATTAAAGTCGCGCGAAAATAAGTGATACTAAAAGGTAGCACATATCTACTCTCGATGGTTCTCGCATCCAACGAACATTTTATTTAAGTTCCAGATCTTTAAGTATTTTATTATAACATTCAATAATAGATCAAAGTTCCTTTAGTTTATCATTTTTTCTTTGAAAGTTCAGGTAAACGTTTCAGGCCACTGTAGTCCATCGTGGGCGTTATACAAATTTACCACATTGTGTTACATACTCCAGTGCATTTTATCTGTGGTAGCACATGTTTTATATATTTTTCTCAAACTCAATAATAATTCATCTAGTTAAGACAAAAGAAATCATAACGGTAACCATATGACCATATTTTGAAAATGTGATCTTAATTAGCATATATTTTTACGATTTCATTTCTTCGTTTACTCCTTAGTTTTAGTTTTGATTGAGAAGATAGAGCAAACACTTGAGACAGTGTTTCATCACATTTCTAAAGACCTCGAATTTCGTCAAAAAGACTCCGCTGCGCGTCGTATTTTCAACTCTCTTCTCAGTGTTTGGAAACGTGATAAAACTCACTGTCTCGAGTGTTTGATTTATTACATCAATAGTAATTTAGACGCCGACGGCCCCCCATATAAAATGTTTTTTTTAAAAAAAACTACCTGCTGGAATGATATTTATACATTGAAACAGCCTTCCTTTGTATGAGAGATTATTTAATACACTAATGCTTAATTACAACCTTTTTATAAGTAAGTCAGGCTTAAAATTGGCCAAAATTTAAAACACACTGAGAACACACGCGAGGCCGAGGAGTGGCCGAGACTGATTTTGCTTTGTTATACATGTGACGGCCAAAAATCATGGAATCGGAAAGCGATTGCTGATGTTGTAATGTTTGCAATTATATGGAGTAAAAACTAAGATACACGGAAAATTTTTCAAAAATTTTTTGCAGAATTCCTTGTTTTCTCTTTTATTCTATCTACTGGTATGTGAAATATTGAAGCTTTTCTGTTCCTAGATACACATACAATGTATACCAAACACGTTTGATTATAATAAGAAAATTTTAAGAACGTTTGTGGCTAAAACCCAAAATTATTTAAGAACATTCTACCTCAGCCCGAAATTAAAACGTTTTTATAAAAAAAAGACTTTTTAAAAAGCGATCTACACGAGTTCTTGTTTTTATTAACGGCAAAAGTGTTACACATGTGTTTCATTATCATTGTGAACAAACTAAACATCGCATATATTCTTATGATCGCTCTCAATTAGTAATTTTCCCGGATTTTAACCTCTACTTTCTTGTACAAATGTTGTTATAAAAACGTTAGTGCTCAACCAATACTCATTTTAGACATACTCAGTTCCCGCACGAAATTTCATTCATAACCTCATACCGCGATTTTTATTTGAACAAACAAATTAAAAATTAAGCAAAAAAAAGCTTGGAAAGAATGCCATTTTTTGATATGGCGTCTAAATCAAACAAAATTATCGGCAAATGTTAAAAACTGTCTCAGTTGGCTCGCATTTAACACGATTGTTAAAAGTGTAAAGTTCTTTCATCAGGTTTTGAGCGTTAGGCAGCGCGGTCAGAAGCGACCGTACCATATTTGACCTAGTGAAAAATGATTAATTAATTGAAAAATAGTTGGTTCTGTCCGTTTTTAGCTAGGCCTAATTGCATTTATTACAAAATTACTGAGTTACTAGTTTCTGATTGTGTGTGTTTGCACGGTAATCTAAGCAATATGAACGGGAGCTGTGAATGACCGTTGCAGTTATGTAATAAGCTATTTGACTGAGTGTGTTTGCACGGTAATCTAAGCAATATGAACGGGCGCTGTGAATGACCGTTGCGGTTATGTAATAGGCTATTAGCACCTGCAAAAGAGAGGCTTTACTTCAACGTGAAGCCCGCAGTTTCGGCTTACATCTCCAAGAAATGCATTCATAACGTGGAACCTTGCCGGAATGCATTTCTTGTTTTGTACGCAGAAACTACAGGCTTCACGTTGAAGGAAAGTTTTCTTTCGCAGTTGCTGAAATTGCTTATTACATAACCGCAAGGTACATTCATATAGCTTCAAGTGATTAATATTACTCCGCTTTGCCTGATAAATGATGTCTTTTTTATGTCCTGTAGCATGACAGCCACGTGGGTTGACATTCTTGTTCCCACGATAAGTCTTTGATATTGAAAGGGTAATTTTGCAAGTGTTTTAGATTGAAAGGAAAAAAGTTGCGGAATAGAACTCTTTGTGACATACAATGTCGCAAACTCATAATCGAGTCATTGCTACTGATTGAAAACCGATACACTTAGTTTTGCGGCTTGGCTTTTTTGTTAATTAAACGAAAGATGAATACTTGCGAATAAGAAATTTTCGTTTCTCGTTGCTATAATAGCCAAATTCATATTAGGGACGAAAAACTCGTCTTAGACGGGAAACTCTTCTCGGACGGGAAACTCGTTTATAATGTGAACTCGGAAATAGACGAGTTTCCCGCTTGAACTTTGTCTCACTTTACCGTTCAAACTGACGAGAAAGTTAATCGGGAATCCCATGCGAACGGAAATCTTGTCTGTTATTTATATTCAAGCGGGTTTTCTGAGGCGATTTTTATCATGCAGTAGTCGCTTTATCTACATCTAACCAGCAAATAACCTCAATCTAGCTCGGAAAAAATCCGCAAGAGATGCACTTTGTTTCAGGTGAAACAACGCCATTGCGCTCCAATATACTGCTTTTATAGTAGGCGTAGAATGAAATCTTTACAGCAAAACAAGCTGCAATATGTTTTGTTCATAGACCTCTATTGACACCGTGAAACAAATTCGTCAACTTTACCCTGCATGACATTAAACGGCGAATCGCGTCCTTAAAAGCGAGCATTACATTTAAATACACTCCTTTCTATAACACTCTTTTGGAAACGGCAGACTAAAAATCTGCCAAATATTTTTAAACTTTTTGCTTGATTTTAAGCCGGACGTTCTTAAAAATAACACATCCAAAGCTGAAAAATGACCGATAACTTTTTCAGTTTTTGTTACAAATGTGCGGAGGTACAAAATTGTGGAATCTCAAATAGTCGATAGTGCCACATTGTTTGCAACTGAAGTAAAAACACTCTTACTCAATCTACTTGTATGTCAAATACTGAAGCTCGTATATTACTTGATACAAATACAGTGTACACCAAATTAAGAAGTTCTTATAAAATATATAGTGTATACATCCAACCTTTTCAGATAAGTGGGAACTCTGCTTTTAAGAACGCGAAGCTGAAAATTACTAAAATATACCAGAGGGTCAATGATAAAGGAAGAAGATTCTTTATTTTGTGCATAGTAGAAAACCAGGAACAAAATACTTCTGACCTTATGTTCATCAGTAAGTGGATTATCGCCATAGTATTGGTAACTAAATTATAGATCTTCGGGTGATAAAATATTTTGATTCACCAAACAGGGAAGTATGTAAATTGCCCTTCTAAACAAGTGAACACACACTCTTCTCATGCCGCCTTTTTTGTCTTTATAAACCTGAAACTCAATTAGTCCTTAAGTGTAAATTGAAGTTTGATAAAAGTTTGATAAAGCGATCAAAAGTACCGCGGTTTCTATTACCATCGCCATAGGATAAGGCACACGGTCGTGAAATGAAACACTCAATATTAAACATTGCGTTTCCTAAGTTTTATCTTTAGATTGTTATAGTTTCATAACAGAGCAAACAACATATTCGACCGCTTGGTTTATCTCTTTTCACATCAATCGAAAGCTGCTATACTTTGCTTTGAGCTGTGTGTTTTTAATATTGTATCTAATGAATACTTTTATCGATAAGGCTGAATTACTAAAAGGCGAACAAAGCTTTACAATGATATAGCCTAAGAGTTATTTAGGTATAAAACGTTAATTTAAAAAGCTTTCGTGCTATATACCTGCTTGGCAGGCCGTGTGGTGTGATGTAGAGTCTGTGTCTAATGAAATTGGCTTTTATTTTTATTGAGTAGCTTTGAATTAATTCCTTCATAATGCTTGCTGTTTTCAAAAAGCGTTCAAAAGTCTCGAATATTATGGAGACTTGCAGAAGAACTCTTCCATTATTTGTGTCCCCTACTTATGACGAATGCAACATTTCAAATTCAGCGTCTAAAACGTTGTCCAATGAGAACCAAAAACGAAATATTTAGTAACAACTGAAGAAGCTTAGCTATTAACACGTTAAGTGGCTTTATTGTATGAATTATAAAAACTTTCTTTAAATCAGGCTTAGAACAAACTCTACTGTTAACTGCTCTTACGTATCTCGTAACACGTTTCATTGTATAATCGTTATTGACAATGCTTTTTTAAAAAAAAGTTTTTAACGACCAAAAATTTATCGTTAATATTTTTTTGCTAATTAATCAATATTTAGACACACTTCACAAGAATTACTTTCATTAAAAACGTGTTTTTTTTGTTAGATAAACATTGCAGCATTGTTCTAGGCCTTGCAGTCGTTAAAATATCACAGTGCGAAAAGAAAGTTCGCTAAGTCGAACAACTCCGGCTTTTGAAAACTTTCACTTTACCTTCTAACTTTTCACCGTATGATAATATCGTTTTCAAACATACTTCATTAATCAATACAATTTATCAATGAAACTGAATTACTTTAAGTTAAAGGCGAACAAAGTTATTAATACAGAGATAAAACTGAAGAGTATTTTAAATTACTTATAAACCTTTGCTTTGATAAGGCCCGCGTCGTGTGATGGTTTCAAATTACGCTAATAGTGATACGGTGTGATAAAAATTGTTCAAAGCCGGCGGAATGCAGTTTAAGAAACTTAAGAAGTTCTAAATAAAAAGGACAAATTACAATTCGTGAGTTGTTTGCCATATAGGTTCGGGTTTTCATTCGATTTTAAGAAACATTTGCTATTGTGAACCATTTGGTTCGAATCGACGGTTTAAAGCACTTGGATTGAATTCTTTGAGAAGGTAGGTCGGCTTTGAACGGAAGACACAAAATGAGCATGCGCGTTGGCTTTTACAAGTTGCATGAAAAGATCCAGACATTTGAAAAAGCTTGGATCCGTTTAGCTAATTGGACGCAGTAAATAATCAAATTGGTTTCCCTTGAATATTCGCAATTCGCGGTAGCTGATTATTAAATTCAACAAACGGGAAAATAATCTAAACTATATATAACGTGTGTTTAACGGTTGGTCTTTTAGTCGCCTTGATGAAGACCATTTAACATGGTCGAAATATAGGTGTTCATCGAATTATGGTTTTTTCAGATGTCATTATTTTTATATTTTTCTGAGTAGTCATCATTGCCAATATTGATACTTAATGGTTTATATGTACTAATATAGTAAATCTTGGTTTGGCTAAATTAAGGTTCACAGAATACACTAACAATCATCCCCTCGCTATCAGTATGAACCGTTTGATGTTGAAGTTTGTAGATATCGACGTTAGGAACACTCGGCTGGTACCGTGTTGTCGCGGTGATGGCAGTAACAGCGAAAGTATTTTACAAACCGTTGCGTCATCAGTTCTTTTCGAAATTGCTCCCTGTGGTTACGAAAAATTTAAATGTTGTTGCAAGGAAATACATAGTTAATGTTGTTAACTAACAAGGTTTAATTAAGACACATGAAATTCAGTTTTATCAGAGGGAGAATTTATTTATATATATACCAGCCCAGCGGAGATAAGTTAGCTTTTTAAAATACTCAATTAGATCGGTTGGTTCTTTTAAAGCAATTTTTGGAGCCTATTTAACCGCGAGTTTTTAATGTATTTAATCTCACACAATATTGTAAAAAAGTGTCGTTTTTGCGTCAACTGACACAGAAATAATATTGATGCTCTCAGACGGTTCGTAATTAAGACCTCCTGTGTTGCGACTACTTGAACTCTGTATCGAATTACTTTACGTTTAAATTACGCTAACTCACATTAAATTTCAGACACAAATTTTTATATTTGTTTGTTTTCTGTATATTAAAACTAGAAAAAGGACAGTCTTTGTTTATTTATTCATGTGGAACAGTTTATATAGATAAAACGGATTGGCTGGATAGAAATATCGAGCATTTTATAATCGAATCTAGCGCTAATGACATTAAGGGAATGAAAAAAATCGAACAATTTACATTGATTATGGACATTATATTATATTAGATTCGGTACGTCAAATGTGCAGCCGATCTTTCATTGGTCAACTACCTTCTTTGTACTAAAAATAATGATTTTAATAGTATTCAGTTCCCAAAAACTGTGATCCACAAAATTCATGCTTTGTAATGTTTACTGTAGTATTAAGACTATTGTAACAAGCGATGTCGCACAGACATATGCTTTTTAAAAATACCTCATGGTGCGACTTCATTTTAAGTTGCGGTTATGATCGCGGTTGAACCAATTTCGAAGGGTCAGCAATGGGTTTCTAGCCTTTCTTTTTGACAATTGCTTAATTTGCTTTCTAACAGAAAACGGCATTCACCTTGTCGTTCCTTACACCTCGGGCGCAGTACAAACTTGATTTTAATAATTTTCACTTTCAGCCGGTTCAGCTACAATTTTTTTACTTTTTACTAAGTTAAAATGAAAGTTTTGGGGATTTTTCAAAACAATTGTAGAAAAATGTCTTTGAGTTTTACATGTAGAAAACTGTGTGAAACATTTTTCCACCACAATCGTAATTATTTTATTAAAACACCAACACAGCTTTTTAATGATATTGCATTGTTTTAGTTTTGAAACTGTTTTAAAAAAAATTGTCGAATTAGTTCGCATTTTTAGATTCCATAGAATTGGAAACCAACATTACAAAACCTAACCTTTAACTATTCAGAAGCACATGTCTTGATACATAAAATAAACCACCAGCTCCTGACTAATTTCAAAAAGCTAAATTTGATGCTTTTTGCTTAAGAAAGGCAACAATACATTTAAAAAACAATAGCTCAAATTATATATGCATGGTAATTTTGCATGGAGTAATGTCTTAGAAGCAAGTAAATTTCATTCTTTACAAGTGCAAAATCTGCTTAATTTTTTTTTAATTTCAGCTTTATTTTTTGAATTCAAGTAGCTCTCATACACAAATGAATAGCAATTTAGCCAGCATGT
This sequence comes from Zoanthus sansibaricus, assembly GCA_026122405.2. Lineage (NCBI taxonomy): Eukaryota > Metazoa > Cnidaria > Anthozoa > Zoantharia > Zoanthidae > Zoanthus > Zoanthus sansibaricus. The sequence goes on from JAPEIX020169065.1 coordinate 8,820, forward strand.
GTTTCTCTGTTTGCATATGGTCAGATGTTGGTACATCTAAACATGATGACACTCTCTTCTCCAGAAAGTCAATGACCAATCTATTTAAAAAGAGCTAGCAGTGTCTCACTGAGCCGAAGGGTGAATGATAATGAAATCAATTGAGAATGAGAAGAGTCACAATGAAAGCAAAGGAAAATACTTTGTCTTGACTTTCCACGCTGCTAAGCAATCTACCATTAATTTATTGGCTAATATCACAAACCACACGTGCATGCGTGTGAGTTTCAGCCACATCGGTGTTAAAACAAATAGAATATAAACATTTGTTCTCGAACTAAGTAAACCACATTAAAAACCAAAGTTCCATATTTTTCAAAGTAACTTGTCTTATTTCAGCAGTATCTCTGTTAAACGTTCAGTTATAACTTTAACTTTAAAGAACATATGAAATTATGAAGTTTTTTTTTTCATTTAATCAGAGGCTGATGAAGTCCCCCCTCCCCCTCCTTAATTTCAGTCTCTTTATTCAAAAATGAATAGAGTTAGAAAACGTATCCTTGGTTTAAGGGGAATTTTGCACAATGTCTTCAGCAAATGTCAAAGGATACTCATTAGCCCGCCTCTTTTAAAACAACGGCTTTTCTAAAGCCGAAGAAATAGTAGATATGTGTCAAGTTTCAAATAAGAATTCATAAACGGTAACTATAGGTTATGTATAGGTCAGTTCCGAAGTTCTCCCTCCTCTCATTATCCCAATATTTTAAATGCAACATTTACATTACTGCAAAGAATAGCTTAAAATTATAGGTGAGAAAACCAATTAAACTTGCAATAAGTGACAAAAAAAATAAAAAACCAAAAACTGTCAAAACATTTATATTCCATGAACATTTGAATTCAACTTATTTCAAAGTGAAAATATTTGGAAATTTATTTTAAGTTGGTTCTGTTCTAATCCATTTATTTTTTGCAGCAAAGAACACTTTTAATAAACATTTTCTGCAATTAATTTTTCAAGTTTAGTTTATTGTTTTGGTTGAAAAGAAGTATAAATCATTTTGTGATACTGGTGGTTTTCCATTCTTTATTTGTGTTTATCAAAGTGGAAGAGGCCTAGCTCGTTTTGTCTTTAGGACAACATTAACACAACATAACTTTTTATCTTTTTTCATCCCGTTTGCAGTGCGACCGTGACGAGAACTGCTGACGGAAAATTGAATGCAATAAATGCCGCTAGTCAGAAACGTTTTAAAGCTACGCACCTACAATTAAAAACTATTCACCTAGGCAACAGTTCTAGCTTAGGTAACTAACGGTTTTAAAGTAGGCGGTCCACTTGCACTTAAAGTATGAAGTCAGGTGACGCGAGAGTGCGATACATTACATTTATAAGGAACGTTTAGGCATCTTAGGACACATTATTTTTTCCAACAAGTAAAGAGGATACGAAGAAGAGCTATGAATCTAAACGCCATACCAGGTAAGAAATTTTCATGTTCGATTCTTGTGCTTTACTATTAATTCTTGTGCTTTTCTCAAATTTCTCTAATGTTAATTTGATTAAACCACTTATTTCTGTTAAACGTTTGTGCACGTTTGAGGACATTTAAGGAAGATTTAAAAATATTTTATGACCGTAGATTGCAACCTCTGATCACTCCAAACTTTCCCTTCATGCAATGGTTATCACAATTTTTAATTCGTTTGTACTTTTCTACGATATTTAAAATCTACAACGATTTTAAAATGCTTCAACTGTCAGCTTTAGAACTCTCATTAATTTTCAATCTAATTATGCGACCTTAAAAAGATAAATTTCTTAAACTTTATAATAATAGAAAGGTTATGTTTGCAAAACAAGCACGCTTTGCGGAGTATTGGAGCCTCACTGCAGGACACTGAACAATGAATCAAAAACTTATTTTCTTTTAAATTAAAAGATTAAAAGAAAAAAAAAACAGGCAAAACGTTAACCAAGAGAGATACTTTTATAAAGATCTTTATCCATGAACAATTAACTGAATGTGAAATCACTTAGATCCACTTGATCATGAGTTTAAAGAAACTAAAACTGTAGTCAGATGGGACATAAAAAGCTGCAAATAAAAGACAAGTAAAGACTGCGTGCATGCACAATATGCCACAAGAACCCGCAGCTTGAACAAACGTTTTGTTCACGTTATTACTTAGTGTCAGTGTTACTATTCTGTTTCTTTTGTACTGCCATTATCGAGCTCTTACGTCAATCCGTTTTTGTTGTTCATTGTGTTTTATAGCAAAACTTGAAACTTTAAGCTTTGGCTGGAAGCTCAAATGAGTGCAAAGAAATAAAAATCAATAAATTGTTCTAATTTATTGTTTTTGAAGACTTCCTCATGGACCGTAAACTTTGACTAGAATTTACGCAAATAAGTAATTTTTTGTCGAGCCGAAAAGCAAATGCTATACAAATCTTCTGTTTTTTTTTTGCTTAAGGCGAAAAAGCTTATAAACTTTTGAATATAATTTTTTTATACCAAAAGACTTTTTTTAGTTTGATGTCAAACTTTCAGCTTGCAGAAAAATTCGAAAAAGTTTTATCTGTTTTTGTTTTATCATTTTCATAGAAAACAATTTATCTGAAAGGAAACAGTGTAAGATATTGTTCATGCAACTATCTCAAAATCACGTTTGCTTGTTCGTCAGGTGATTCAACTGAAAAAGGCTGCGCTACAATCGGTTCAGTATGAAGTCAAACATTATTATTGCCAGTGTTCTATAAAAACCCGGCCCAAGATGTCATTACTATGAATGTTATACCCGGAAAATAATCTTTTTAAACTGCTGGCAATCCGTGAGTGACTGGTCAATGAAACTTTGAATTAGATATAAAAGGAAAAAATGTTCACACTTTCTTTTCTTACACTGGTTATTTCGCTGTCTAAATCCTTCTTTATTCTTTTCATAAGAAAGCTGAGTGATTTTTATTTTTTATCTTACATTAAAAGAGATATAGTTTGTTTATTACTCTTTATTACTTATTTTGTAATAATCAAACTTGGCCTTGCAGTGTGATCCAGTTTTTATAGTATATCTCAAATTCTCATTGATCAGGTTCAGGGCGAGTCAACCAGCTCGGTGGTGTTTATCAAATGGGTAAGCCACTTCCCCGTGAAGTCCGAATGGAGATAGTTAAACTAGCACAGATGGGTGTCCGCCCCGGAGACATTAGCCAGCGATTACGGGTGACGCATGGATGTATCAGCAAACTTTTGACAAAGTTTTATCGCACAGGATCTATTGACCCGGAAATCAAAACTAACGGAAAAAGAAGCCACTTTCCTACGAGTGATGACGTGGACAAAAGAAAGTATCCTTCGGCTTCATGGTATGATTCACAAGCAATTTATAATAAAAAGAACAAAGCACGACGCGAAGAATATTCGCGGTAACTATATTATACCTAGGAAAACCAAGGATAGAATAGAACTAACAACTGACAGAACAGAACGCTCCAGCTGAACAGAAGAGTTGAGTAGAGTAGAGTAGCGTAGCGTAGAGTAGAGTATAATAATACAGGAATAATTGAGCAGAATATAATAATAGACAATGGACTAGAATGGAATAAAATAGAATAGATCGCACTCATAGGATTGAACAGAATAGAATATATAGGTCCCTAAATTTGATTAAATTTGTGATGCGATCAGACAATACTATACTACAGAAAATCTGGGAAAAGCTGTCAGCAATATATATAATTATGTGTTTTATCTGAGCAGTTAAATAATGCTAAAGAATCTTAGACAAAGGAACTTTATTGACTGTTACCCTACCTTCTTCCACAGCAACGAAAGCCCGTTTCGAAACATTCCAAAAGATCTTCAGGAATTCTTCATGCAACCTCCGGTCGTGTGTGGAACAAGCTCACAAACCATATCAACTGCCCACTCAGACTCAGTGAAAAAAGAAGAGCGCTCGCAGAGCCCATCTAAAGTCTCTACCGTAACATCAAACGACACAAGTGGAAATCGGCCGCATTGCGATGACACGGATAATGCTTGTGCAGACAAGACAGAAAAGGAAGAGGAGACAGAATACGATAAGATAGAAGACATTGAGCAGCAATTTGAACATGAAGGTAAAAAGATTAAAGATTGGAGTCAATTTAATTCAGAGATTAAAACTTATGCATGCTTGATAGTAAACTGCAAATGAGTGATGGTTTAAAATGCTCCTGTAAGATATTAAGTGATTAAAATCGCCGCATTTAACAACCGAGAACAACCAGTCATTTATTGTTATCGTGGTCTTCGATTCGTTATTTTATTCATCATCTTCATCCTCATTCATCATCATCACCATCACCATCATCATCATCACCATCATCATCATCATCACCATCATCATCACCATCATCATCATTATCATCATCATCACCACCACCATCATCATCATTATCATCACTATTATTTGTTTAACACTACAGAAACAGGCGGAGAAGCGCCGGATCCATTGGCCACTTGCGCCTCTTAAAGAATTTAGCTAGCTTAGTAGCGCAGTTAGATTTATTGTATCCTGTATCAATTGAAGAACAATTCAGGTGGAGCCACCCTCTAAGTGAGCTCATTAACTGAATAACGTTAGTAAAGTAAGGAAAACCAATAAGTAAAACAGTAAAAAACAGTGTAGCTCTGCTTTTATAAACATCGAGCACCCTTGTTTACGGATTCGAAATATTTTTTATGTATCTGTATTGGCATACCTCTAAACAACTGTGTTGTCAGGTATAATGCCTGTATAAGCTTTACCTGATGTTTCGCTCTAAAAAATGTTGACTTCTCAAACATTTGTTGCTAGCAAACAGGCTCAGGTTCACAAAAAGATCATAAATAATGGTAAAAACGCAATGTTTGTGGGATGTGGCTATAAAGACGAACTCAAGTATAGATATCACAAACATGATAGTAGTTAACTTAAAGCCACTAATATGGGCACTGAAGCCACGTTAGTATCTATAGTAGTAGTATAGTAAGAGTACCTAAATCTTCTATGTATAGATAGTACAAACGTGCTAATAACTAACTTGAAGTCACTAATATGGGCACTAAATAAAAGGTTACGTTAGTATCTATAGTAGTAGTATCGTAAGAGTACTTATATCTTCTATGTATAGATAGTACAAACGTGCTAATAACTAACTTGAAGTCACTAATATGGGCACTAAGGCCACGTTGGTATCTATATTAGTAGTTTAGTAAAAGTACTTATATCTTCTATGTATAGATAGTACAAACGTGCTAATAACTAACTTGAATTAAGTCACTAATATGGACACTTACCATAAAATAGTGCATGAACTTGATTGCTAACAGCTATAGACATCTGTTTCGGCCATTTTAGGCATTATCATGTAGCACTGCACAGCTAGCAAACAGGCTCAGTTACCCAAAAAGAACATAAGTAATGCTGTGGGATATAGCTATAAAGATGAACTCAAATATAGATAACACAAACGTGCTAGCAACTAACTTAAAGCCACTAATATGGGCACTTAATATAGCTAGAAATTGAGGGCAAATGGAATATATTGCAAAAACCTCGAGGCTGAAGGGCACTTAAAAGTAAACTTCATTTTTTCCGTCAACGTTGATTATTTCCTATTCATGTCATACGTTTCTGAATTGTTTTCTATCAGACACAAGCATCACCTCCATCGACACAACAGCATCAGTACCAAGAACAACAGCCGTATCAGCTTTTGCCAAGTCCCACGGTAAATATTCCTTCTGCAAATACTAAATAGGCTGTTAACAATTTTAAATATAAATTGTTGTATCCATTCATTTCTTTCTCTATTCGTTTCTTACTCTCTCTCTCTCTCTCTCTCTCTCTCTCTCTCTCTCTCTCTCTCTCTCTCTCTCATTTCATTTTATGCTAGCTCACTCACGCGATTATCTACGCTTTGTTACCAGATCTCTCATAACGAATACTTAACACCGGAACGAAGTCTTTACATACACTCCCTTCTTGACGATGCTTTCCAACCTGTTCCACATTTACCTGGTCCTGCCGCCAGGTCAGCGGTTTCTTCAGCAAGTTCAACACCAAGAGACCTTGTTACTAGCAACCTCAGAACAGTCCCGTCAGATGAAATAAGTGTGGGCCCCAGACGTTATCAAGGTAATAACGCTCAGTTAAGTTATTAATATCTAAGTCCATTAAGCCTTGTGCTTCGATGGAGCTGGTTTCCATAGTATTAAGCGAATAAGTTTTTAACTCGCCCTAGACGGGACACTAATCCATCGCAGGTTAGCTGCCAGCAGATGTTGGTACTAAGTTGTTGACCACGGAAGGATAGAAAGCTGAGTTAACTTTGGCGGAAAAGAAGGTTTTTGTAATGTTAGGCAGATGAGAGTCTTGGATTCCCCCTGGATGGGACACTAATCCATCGCATGTTAGCCACCAGCATATGCTGGTTCTCAGTTACTGTCCACAGAAAGATGGAATGCTGAGTTAACTTCCGCGGAAAAAAGGGTTTTTGTAATGTTAGGGAGATGAGAGTCTTTGACTCCCCCTGGACGGTACACTAATCCATCGCAAGTTAGCTCCCAGCAGACGCTGGTACTCATTTACCTACCCCGGAAGGATGGAAAGCTGAGTTGGCTTTGGTAGAAAAAAGGTTACATTAGGATTCAAATTTTGGTAGAGCTGTGGATGGAGCCCAGGATCATGTGATCTTACCAACTACGTCACCCACCCCTTCCCTAACTTTCTAAAGGCGGGAATGTAGTTGTCAAATGCGAAATCTCTGTTGTTGCCGTTCTGTGTATTTTTGTTTTCTATCCTAATGTGATATTTCTTTCCTTATTTAATTCCCGACATCTCTGTGTGACTTTTTTTTCCGAGAGTTTCTCAACCTTTCCAATCATAT
>JAPEIX020169504.1:0-15710 GCA_026122405.2 Zoanthus sansibaricus
TCAGCCTTGGCCTTTGCCTTGGGTGCTGCCTTCTCCTTTGGTGTGGCCTTTGGCTTAGCCTTTGGATTAGCATCAGGCGCCGCAGCAGTAGGATTTGGTGCTGGTGCAGAAATCCGGCAAATCAAACTCGTAACAGCACATTTTTTGGGGACACGTTTTTTTTGTTTATGTATTGAAGAAGCTACTGTGCAAATTTTATGGAAAATGAACAAATTCTCTTGTAGTTGCATCTGATTAAAGTATCGATTTCAGATGAAAGTGTTTCGAGAAAACAGCGATCAAAAACATTTCTAGTTTCTTTCTTTGCAGGCGAAACTCCGCCCACATAACTTTAAAGAAAGATCTCAGCCAATCAATACTATCAAATTTTATTCCGGCAACACCCGAAAAAAATTTTTCCCGCGAGTGTGGAAAAATATAAACAAAGTTCAAACAACTTCTGAGAATTGCGTTTGGTGTTTCGCCGAGTCGAGATTGTTGTGGATTTTGTTGATAAAAACTATACGGAAAACCGAATTTTTTTAAAGATGTAAATGTTACTAAGAACAGCGGCAAGTGGAAGTCGACAAACGATTTCAACTGTTAGCGGGAACAAGCAAGTTAGTACAGAAAGCGGACAATGAAAAGACTAAAAACTTAAGATTATCGCGGAAAGTCGTATCGCATATCAGCCTGTCAGTCAAATATGAAAATTCTGGTTCCTCTAGAAAGAAAACCCGCTATATTTCCCGGCCAATAAATCTTTTTTTTTACCGATTTTTTTTTTCACTTGAAGAACAAAGACTTGACTTTACTTTGGATCCATAATCAAAAACTCGATAAAATTGCCTATCTGAAGGTATACGGTAACTTTATAGTAGCCTGCTTAGCAGATGCAAAGGGATTGGGAGAGATGGAGGGAAGTTGGTCATAGACTGGGGAGAGCAAGGGAAGGGAGCACTTGCAGCGAAACCCCCGCATGATTCCACATAACGCCCCCTAATTAATATTCAAAAATGTCAAGAACATCAACCGATGACATTCAGGCCGTTTCCGCGTGAAATTTACCGCGGACAAAACGGCAAAGAAAGGAGATAGTTTTTGATGAAGATGAAAAAAATGGTTGAAAACATTTTAGATTTTGGAATGAGAATGGACATTTTTTTTAATTAACGGCAAATTGAAGGAAGAAACTTATGAAGGGGAAGAGTATGTCAACGAGCAGTGATTTTGAAAAAATTTGGAGATGCTTCTTTGGTTGTACAATGAAAATTGAGTTCAGATTCAACAGAAGTCTTGTATCTTTATTCATAGTATATATTTATGAAAGTTTAAGGTATTGGAAACCAAGAGAACCAACTTTGCAGAGAATAAACAAGCACACAGGAAGTTTCTACTCAAAGAATTCTTTAATAGTGCGACTTCTGGTCTTACAATTTTGCCGAGACACTTAAAGAATAACATTGGCGATTTATAAATGGAGTTGTAAGTGAACAATTACAATTTACAGGCGAAAGTTCCTAGGCGCATTGGAAAACTCCATGTGGTTTCATGTCGGGTTGAATTGAAAATAATTTATGGATATTTTGTACATGTATTGCTGTCAGAATTATTATCCATATGTAGCAATGTCTTTATTCACGGTTTTTGCTTCCATTTGCAACAATATTTCCTTGTAAAACCTTGAAAAAGAAACAAAAGAAAAGTTTAGATGTTTGCATGCATCGGGAACTGTTTAGGAATCGGCATGGCGTTTCATGAAGTTCTGCCTGAAGATACATTCATATGTAAACGATGAACCAAGATACATGCAAGATCCATTCATGAACTAAATCTTGCTTTTAACACTATTTCTCTATAGTGGCATAAAAAACTTAATTCTAAAATCTTTCTTTTTATTAATTCCAATTTCGGAAAAGGTTTATGTTTTTGAAGTCATATTTTCTTAAACACATTTTTTATCGATTGCGGCCGCCGTAAAATGGCGAAAACTTTACTTATTTTATAGATTTTTGATTTTCACGAAATGATTTTAATGCTATTTTTGATTATTTTTAAATTAAAAAGTTAAAAAATTAAAAACTAACATTTCAGTTATTGATTTTCTTGTTGAAAATTTGTCAAATTATGTTGGCATGCATGTTTTGATTTTCAGTCGAAAGTCAATCTGGAACCGCCATTTTGCTCCAGGAAATACATAGAAACTAGGTACGTGGCTTTCAGGAGTAGAAGGGTTAAGCAAGTTTACCTTTCAGTCCAATTGTCGACTGTGTGAGACTTATCTACAACAATTAGTTCCAGCTTGTTTAATGGTGGCTCGTTATATTTCTCAATCTTTTCTGAAATTTTGGGTTCGCTATCTCTTCGGCACTTGCAAAACCTAGCTTTGCAATTTGGGGAGACTCGAAATAAAACATTTTCACCGTGCAAGACGATAACTCCAATGAATCCGCCTCCATCATTTCGTCTTGAATGGTGCTGACTAACGGAGAGATAATTATTGATACTTCTCGTTGGAGAAGAATGAATTTTGCTTTAGCAAACACTCTGAAAATGATACTTTTTCCAAAGCCTGTCGGTAATACTGCAAGGACGTCAATACGTTCCAACAATAATCTCACGACAGATAACTGCCCTTCTTTCAAAACTAAATCATTTTCTTTGCAAACTTTTGAAATAACTTCATTATTACTTTCACAACTTGTACTGACAGTCATTTTGGATGTCACACAAAATGACAAATACAAATGATTGACACGGTTTAAACCAATGGGAATTTTGCGTCAACAGAGTCGCCGTAAAATATGTGGAATGCGGGGGTTCACTGCAAGCGCTCCCTTCCCTCCCTCTCCCCAGTCTCCGAACAAATTCCTTCCATCTGTCCCAAAAATCCCCTTGCGTCTGCTACACAGGCTACCTCTTAAGTCTCAAACAAGGCTTCCATGCATGCAAAAAATTCCATTCCCACACTTCTGGGTTTTCTTTTGCAAGTAATGATAGTTTTAATTTACCCTGCTTCTGTCGCTCAAAATCTCTATATCTAGAATTTTCCATGGTGGGTGACAACGTAGTTTTCCAGCTATTCATTTTTTAACTCATGTTAAAATCAATGTTAAAACAAACGTTTAGCAAGCTCGTTGCATTCCTCGCCGGATTTTAAAGAAGGTTTTATTTTTCTTGTATAGAATGCTTCTTGCTGACTTAAGTTAACTAGGTCATTTTCGAATATAATAGCTCTAGTGTCTGTTCCCTGACGGCCTAAGGTTTTGATAATTATAGGTGTTTTTTATAGAGATTAATTTTTGTGGAATTGTTGACATTTGTCATTTCTTGCTGTTATGTTGTAGACAAGATTTCTTAGTAAACATAATTTGGTATATTCATTATGGCAGTTTTTCTTGCATGGTGCAGATGTGTTTCGTGGTATTTTTAAGAGATGGAGAGAGGGCTTGTTTAAGAGCGTGTGATCGATGTGCGATTCTTGTTGCTATTCCTTCTTTTTGAAATATGGTGATAGCTTTATGATTAAGACGTTCGGATATGTTTGGAGTTCTCAAATATGAAGATTCTATTTCGGAAGACTGGTGACCATTTTGGTGCTTCTTAAGATATTTTGTCTCAAATGTTATTTTCAGGGTAGTTATTTGAACGAAGGATTTCATCCCGCATGAGATCGTGGTTTTTAGATGTTGAATGTGTGGAACATCTGTCTTATTGCGTTTGTGTTCTTTATAGATAAAATTTTCGTTTCTTCAGCATAGCAAATTCATAGTGTACAAAAAGTTGTTACTGGCTAATTTCTTTGTAGTTACTTTGTGATCAAACAGTAACAGTAAGGGGCTGCTGGATGTGGTTTCAGGTTTCTCAGTTTTGAAATTCATCAATTTCAATTTGAGGTGTAGGTTGTTCATCGTGTTATGAAATTGGTCTGCAATACTTTTGTTCTTTCTTCGATTGTATGGTAATAGCTAACACACGGCAATCTGGGGGGTAAGGTAAATCAAATTCCTACCCAGCATCCTCCTCAATTCAGCCACCATTGCTTGAAAGGCGGGAAAAAACTCATCATATTCCACGAGACGTTTAATTGTTCTGTGGATAAAAGCATAATAAGAACACGAATCAAAAGGTGATAAAGTAAAGGATAAAGGCAAAGTATACAGAGTATTTTCATCCTAACTAAAAGAGCACTACGATTCTTCATTCAAAATCCCGATGAAACCTGATTTCTGGTGAACAGGTGAACGTTCCCATCGGCTGTGGCTTCATAGCCTCAATAGGTCACAATACACTGAGCACCGGTATACTGTAGAGATTCTGCATGGGTTCGACTCCCTACATCAATTAGGGTTCCTGCAGGTTCCAGCTCGGGCAATCTAAGACTTTTTAAACACTTTAAAACCCAAACATCAGAGCTTACATAATCTAAATTGAAAGACTAGATTGTCCGCAGCCCAAAAGAATTGCGGTTTTTGAAGTGTTTGCTTATGACAAATGCAAGTGATAGCAAGATATAGCTAGCCATAACCTGTAGAAGTAACACTTTTGACTTCAAATCAAATTTAAGACATTTTAAGACCTAAACAAGAAACGTTTAGACCTAGTTTTAAGATTCACCTCAAAAACCTAAAACCAAAAATATGCTTATTTAAGACTTTTTAAGGGGCCGCAGCTGCCCTCTCGGGTACGTAAATGATTTTTATGCTTCGCAAAATATTGAAATTTATTACATAGATACGAGTGTTTTACTGTAAAATACGCCATTCGTAGATCTCATTTGAAACTACATCCGGGATACGAGTGGCATATTTTCCATATCTTCACTAGTGAAGATATCGCTGAGGTCATTCTTTGTTTTTCCCGTCGTTTTCGCCTATTTTATTAATTTTTGAACACTCATATCTATGCAATAAAAAGAAAATTACACGTTGGCTTGAACATATGAAGTTTATCTTCTCGTGGAAAAAAAATCACTCGTTCGCTGTGTTCACTCGTGAAATATTATTTTCCACTCGAAAATAAACTTCACATGTTCGCGCCACCGTGTAAAATCCTCTATATATTCCACTAACTTCACCCTGAACATTCGCAGTACTCACAGGCGGCACACCACGACATACATGCAACCAAACAGTGAAAATTCAGGAGAAATGTGTCATTAAATTAAAACAATCAATCGTGATAGGTTATTAGAAATAGCAGTTAAGAAAAGAAACTTCCCCGGTTGTACAAAGCCTTGTAAAGAAACCGTTTAAATGCTGTTTTGATCAAGCCATTGGGCAACTCTGAAGAACGTAAAATAAAAACTTTATTTAATGTCAATTGCGAAGAAAGTGGCTAACCATTCTTCCCAGCCTTAGCTACTGTTAATCGCTCCACGGTTCAGATCTTGGCATGAAAGTTGAATTTGCAGAGAGAGGAAAACCGTAGAAAAACCATCGGAGTCAGATTGAGATCGACAAATTTCAGCCCACGACTCGAACTCAGGACTCGATCGCGGGTATAGTAGAGATGCGAGGGGCAATTGATTACCACTACGCCAACGTCGTTGCCCAGAAGATCTCAACAGTTGAAACTTTAGATTGTTTTTAATACTTCTTTATACAAAACTCTTATCAAGCCTTTACATTATAATTATAAATTTCAGAGGTTATCACCCTAAAATTACAAACAAAATATATACGAGAACTGTTCCAGGTTTGACTTTTCTTACCCGGGTAAATCGTTAACATTCAGTAAATATTTTGCTTTGCTAAGCTTTCCGATTGCGTTCACAACATCCGTGGCTTTGCAACTCGAATCTGTTAAGAGTGTCAATAAAACAAAAACGGTTATAATTCGAGAGGTAAGCCGTTATGTCTCACCGTGCTTTTGAAAGGATATTGAAATTTTTGGTTACATTGCCAAGTTCTTTTAACGACAGTGAAACTTGAGGTGCGGAAATGAACAATTAATGCTGAAAGTTAACTATTTATTTTGCTAAAAGCTGGAATGCAATTGCAACTAACTGCATGTAGCATTCAAAGGTTAGAGAGCCATAAAATCTTGCCATTTATAGAGGCGGACAATTGGATTTTTGAGGGGAAGGGAATTCAATCTATGCAAAGATTTTTTCTTTCGCGCAGGCAAACGATCGCAATTTTTCTTTTTCCGTAAAAGTGCGACGCAAGACATTTTTTCTCAATATAGAATGTTTCCTTTGAGCGCTCTCTATGCAGGACTTTTTCCCTCAGTTCATTTGCGCTTCACGTTTTTTTTTTCTTTCTCTAAATCCTCCTTCCCTCCTTAAACATTAAACAGTCCGTATAAAGAAAGAAAGCAGAGGCCAAAATCATGCTTGGGAAAACGACAAAATGTATCGGAAGCAATTTGTGACGAGAATACAAAAAACCTTGTACACTCATTCTTTATAAGACGGTCTTATTTTGGACCAAGGTTGAGTGTTCTTAAATAATTTTGGGTTTTAGCCTTAAATAATCTTAAAATTTGATATTTTATATAAGGGCAGTGGCCAATCGGAGAGTAATTTGTTTGTCATAACTATGAAAAGGATCACGCCAAGTTTGGTCCCTTGAGGAACACCTCCTTTCAATGGCAGCCAATCCGAAAGGGTTTGTCCAATTCTTACTGCTTGCTTTCGGTTTGTAAGGAACGCACCAATCCAACTAAGAAGGGCTGTGTGAACATCAAGTTTAGCAAGTTCTCGCATCAAAATCGTATGATCAATTAAATCAAACCCTTTGGAAAAATCGGTAAAAAATATCCGAGCACACGCTTCACCACTATCGACTGCCTCATATATTGCTTGCAGCATATATATAAGGGCGTCTGTTGTTGAATGACCCTTGCGGGAATATTGGCGGGGATCAATCTTGCCGACCAACATGGGGATGAGCCTGCTGCAGGTAAATCCTTCCATAACCTTCGCTACTGTGGAGGTAAGAGAAATCGGTCTGAGATCTTTCTCAATGGTTTCAGGTGGGGTCACTTTAGGGATAGGGGAAACAATAGACGATTTCAGAAGAGATGGAATATAACCCTCCCTCAAAGACTGATTATATATATCCTTAATAATGGGAGCTAATTCCACAGCAAATTCTTTGAGGATCCGGTTAGGAATATTATCAGGTCCGGCAGCTTTCGAAACCATCAATGATGACAAAGATCTATAAGCCTCGTGCTCTGAGATGAAGAATTCATCCGGGACTGATAAAGGAGGAGCTCCTTGACACAAGGGTAGAAAGTGGTCAGTAAGACCAACAAAATAGCTATTTATTTTATTTGCTAAAAGCTTGGTGTCCATATTTTCATTAAGGAACTGATGGTACCACTCCTGCTTTGCATCCTGGCCTGCCAGCTTCTTTATTTCCCTCCACCATTTTGCAGAATTAACCTGTTCAGCTTCAGTGATCTTTTTTTTGTAATAGAGATGTTTTGCTGATTTTATAGCACTCTGAACTTTGTTTCGCCAGTGTCGGTAAGCATCCGAATCTTTTCCGTAATGTATAAATGCTAATTGACGCTTGCATATGCTAAATTTGATCTTGTTATTTATCCAAGGTCGGTCAGTTGGATGTTTCTTTATGACCCTCTGTGGGAGAAACGTGTCGATAGCTTGTTTTAGCTCTGATATAAACAATTGGTATTTTTGCTCACATGAGGGGGCGTTAAAAATTAAAGACCAGTCCTTTTCAATTATCCAGCGCCCAAAAGCACGCCACGAACTGTCACGCATATCACGTACAATTATTTTGTTGGTTTTATGGACAGATGGAGGTGCTGAAACTGGTTTAGCCAGGATGGTATAATGATCCGATGTCCCAACCTTAGGTAGCTGGGAAATAGAGAATAGCTTAGGTTTATTTGTGAAGAACCAGTCCAGAGTTCCAGTATCACGGGTCTTAAAAGTTACAAGTTGTTTCAGTTGATTCGCTTGACAAACATGTTTCGCTTGAAATCCAGTTGTAGAGGGATTGAAATCACCGGTTAACAGGACAAGAGCATTAGGCTGTTTTAAAAGAAAATTGTCTATGTTCTTTTGTATATGATCACGCAAAATAATATTCTCAGGCTCTCGGTTACTAGTTGAATGATAAATAACACCTAAGACAATAGATGTAATTTGTCTTGGCAAACTATGCGGTCTCATTGAAATCCATAGCGATTCGACAACCCCCTGATCGCAGGATTCTAGTAGTTTACATGGTATTTTTTGGTTTAGATAAATACAAACTCCACCGCCTATAGTATTTACACGATCTTTGCGGAATAAATTAAAACCAGGAATAGCAACACAAGAGTCTGGTATACTAGAAGACAGCCATGTCTCTGTTATGCAAATGGCTCCAACCGAATTTAGTTGTGCAATTTGTTGGATTTCATCAACCTTCTTAGCCAGCGCTCTAACATTGGTCGATAAAATAGTAGGTATATCGTACACCTTAGGATGTTTCATCTTCTTCAAACGTCGTAAAACTCCAAAATTAACAGTGCTCTTTACGGTCTGTGAGATATTTTCACTTTTGTTTACACGTCGATTGATTATAGTCGGAATAGGATTTCTTCGAGCACTATTCCAGCCCCTGTTGTTTTTCCTGGGGCCACGATATTTCAGTAGGCCATTTAACTTGAGTTGATGTAAACAGTCCTTGATTTCCCTACCAAATTTTCTAGGCCTAAGGGAAAGTAAATCTTCACGACTATAAACTCGGTCCGCTGATGGTGGTCGCTCGTGAAGAGAGTTCTCAGTAGAAGGCATACGAGAACGTAAGTCAGCCAGCTTTGGGGACAAAAAGGGTTAAGTTAAGTCTTTCGTCTTTTTTTCTACAAAAGGACTTAATATTATTTCATACACTGCAGATAATATATTTTCTGTACACGTTAAATACATGATTTCAAACGAAACCTGTACAAAATTAAACATCTCAGTTTGGAGCAGAAAAAGATTGTGTGGATTGACAGCGATCTCGTTTTCAGAGCCCTCGTTCCTTTTAGCCAGTAAACTATAAAGTGATGCCCATTTAAAATTTAATTACTAATCAAGATAAACTCAAAATACTTTCAATATGAGGAAGAGACAATGTTTGTTTAAATTTAGATCGCTTAGAACATTTTTTTGTTTCCTTCTTAGGAATATAACTTTCTTCAATATAAACTCAATTTTTCTGTAGGCACCAACCCACTGCCTCTAGACGTTCCCCCAAGTCCGTTTCCGGACGGCAGTAGACTAACTTTACCTGTGGCAGTTATTGCAAGTAACCGCCCTCACTATTTGTATCGTATGCTGACCTCCCTTCTGACTGTACACGGCGTTCAACCCTCGTTGGTTACGGTGTTTATTGATGGCTTTCACGATGAACCTCTTGCAGTAGCACGTGTGCTGGGCATGCGCGGAATACAGCATACTCCAATCAGCAGGGAAAATGCTAGAATATCCCAGGTAAATAAACTGTAAAGCATCAAAAGCATCTGTTTTAGCCAACGCAAGGTTGAAACGTTTACAATTATGAGTCAGTGATCTTTAGCCCTTTGAAAATCACAATGAATCATCATCGGCTTTGGTCTTGTCTAGGTCTAACCCAACCTTGTCAGTTATCTAGGGGGAGATTGTCTTACAAAACCCCCAAAAATGTTTATTTCAAAGGGCTGTAGCTTCTTGCTTCGCCCCTTTTGGCTATAGATCTTATTCATAAATGTCAACCATCTTAGTATTATTTTGTACTTCATTCAAAATAGCCTCACTTGTCTCGTGTTTGAGCAGAAAAAGCAAAAGGTTCTTTTATTCCAATTGAATATTAGGAAGGGGAAGGGGAGACCTTGCAAAGGAAGGGGGCAAATTTGGAATTAAAGCCCTAAATGAGTCCCATCTGGGCATAAGCAAGCTTTTCCTTGAATCCTAATAGAGACCTTGGTAAAACACAGACATATGAAAAATACAATGTGTGTAAGTGATAGACTAACCTTTCCAGCAAACTAAGATCTGAAAAGAAAGATGGCGTGTTGGGGGTGGGATCAGTGTCTCAGTAAAAATTAAAACGAAAGCAGCTCGAAGCTCGATCACGGTAGTAATGGACAAACTCTTGAAACACTAAATTATTTGAGCAAGAGTCAAATGGCAAGCTTTTGAATATTAAATATTAATCTGTGATGTAAAAATTTGTTTTTATCAGCCGCCATGTTTCGTATAGCACTTGTTAAGCAATATGGACAAAATTATTTGTTGTAGTTTTCTTTTGGTATTGATGTTGTAGACTATATATGAATAAATACAACTAATTTTAGATATTTGTAATTAATTCATTAGTTTTAATCATTATCTAGTTAATAAATAAATTAATTAATTTTAGTTATTTTAAAAACATACATATCTTAAAAATATATTATACTCTAATATTTTTTTGCGTCCAACCCTAAACGAGACCTTCACGGCTATAAAGTTAATCACGTTTTGCCCATATCACACTAAGTGAGATAAAATCCCGAATTTTAATTAAGCCCCTAAGCGAGACAAAGAGCTTCCCAGTGTCTTTTATATGCCAGTCTCCCCCTCCCCCTTCCCCCAATCCTTGCTTCTCTTAGCTCCTTCGCTCATGTATCACATATTCAGTCTAGCCAATTATTAAGTTCGTTCATATCGTAACAATAGTTTGTGATTTTGTTTATTTGTTTTAGCATTACAAAGCCAGTTTGACCACTGCATTCAAATTGTTCCCCTCGGCGGAATATCTTGTTATACTGGAAGAAGACTTGGTCTTGTCGGTAGACGTCTTCAGTTACTTTCGTCAACTTGTTCCGCTTCTAGAGCGCGATGAAAGTCTTTATTGCATATCAGCATGGAACGATCAGGTAACTGGGTAAATATGAAATGATAACTTATTATTTTACACGAAGTTCGTATCTCAAGAAACGTATGGACAACAAAGTTGAAATATCATTTTACACTTTGAACCATTTATACTTTTTTACATATAGACTGTAACAGTTCTTTTACCCAAAAAAAGGCAGCTTTGATTTGAATCCTGATTTGTGTGTGTTCGTTATTGGAAAATATTAAATATAAGTATATTAAATTGAAAAATAAGAAATTCTTGTCACTCGTAAGAAATTCTTGTCATCAGGATGAAATTCATTTTTATTGCTATTACCTTATAAATATGTTTTAGATCATTGCGTTTTCTGCAACATTTGTATATTTTTTATAAAGATATCTCATTTTAAAATGTCAACCTTTAGTATTAACTTTCATTTTATCTTCTTTGTCACTTAGTTAATCTAAATAAATTTGCGGTCTAAAACTTTTTGTTTTTGGCAAAAAAAGTCTAAAATAATGTATAATTTTTATCTACGGTTTCTGAAATATCTGTTCTATATATTGTTTTTGTAACGTTCTGTAAACTTGTCCAAAAGTAAACTCATAACAACAACAGTTCCAATAAACACTCGTCCGCCATATTAACTATAAGCACATGGTCTGTTCAGCTGTGCAGTTGCGCATGCGCCAGGAAGTAACCGCATGTCACATCTCCCTTCTTCTTAGGTGAGCAAAACTAAAACACAACTGAAATATGAAATATAAACTTTGTCAAACTATATGTCTGTTTGTGTTCCAAACTCAATCACAATCTATGTCTCAAAGTCTTTAAGAGCACTAGGTTTCCTTACGACTCTTCCACTAGCTGTGACATATTGGCCAGTCCCCAGGTCGCTTACATTTGGATTTTGTTGAGGTCCCTGATCCTCTGTATTTTGCTCGTCAGAAACTGATGATTGAGGTGTAGGTTCTATGTTGTTAGCCTGCTGATGTAGTTGGGGGTTGTTATCCTGTTCTTCATCACAGTTAGCTGGTGGGTCTGCTGCTGTATCCTCAGTTTGGGGAGTAAAGGATTCTTGTACCTTTCGCAGGTGGCGTCGGTTTCGCCTGTACATTGCCCCATTTTCTGAGAGGACCTTGTAGGACCGAACATTACCTTTATGCTCTACTTTAGCTTTGAACCACTTTTCCCCAATGGTTGGCCTTACGCGAACTACATCTCCCACCTGTAAGGGTTTTAACTCCTTTGAGTTTCTATCGTAGTAGCGAGACTGGCGGATTTTGGTTTGATGGAGCTTTTCTTGTATGTTCGGTACCACCTCTGGCTGTAGCAATTGCTCATGCAGGGGTATCAGTGTTCTTGTTCTTCGACTGTGTAATCTCTGTGCTGGTGAAGTCCCCATTCCTTCAGTTGGAGTGTTTCGGAAATCTAATAATGCAAGTTCTGGGTCTACGCCAGTATCAAGGGCTTTCTGAAGTATAGACTTTGCTGTCTTCACACTATTTTCGGCTTTACCATTGGCTTGGGGGTAATGTGGTGAGCTTGTGATATGTTCAAAACCAAAGCTCTTAGAGAATCTTGTAAACTCATCACAGTCAAACTGTGGTCCATTATCTGTAGTAACCCTTTCAGGTAGGCCATATCGAGCCATGTGTGGTTTTAGCTTGTTGACAACTGCTTTCGATGTCGTTCGTGTCAGCTGGTCCACCTCGAAGAAGTTGGAGTACCTATCTGTAGTTACTAGGTAATTCTGGCCACGAAATTCAAACAGGTCAGCTGAGATGCTTTGCCATGGTCGCGATGGTAGTTCGTGATTTATCAAAGGTTCTTTCTGTTGTTGACAATTGTAGGTATTGCAGGTGCTGCACTTGGAAATGTATTCTGTGATGTCTTTGTTCATTCCTGGCCAATAAAAGGCTTCTCGTGCCCTTCTGATGGTTCCCTGTATTCCTCGGTGACTGAGGTGCAGTTTTTCTAAAACTTTCTGTCTCACGCTAGTTGGAACAACTACTCTCTCACCTTTATAGACAAGTCCACTCTGAGCTGTCAGTTCTTCTCTAAAGGTGAAATAACTGCGGATCTGTAGGGGTACTCTAGTGTTTTTGTCTGGCCATCCTTGCCTGACTAGAGTGGTTAGGGCTCTCAGATCATCATCACTTTCTGTTGCTACTCTTATATCTTGCAGTGTTTCATTTCTGATTGGGAGAAACTGCGCCATTTGAACATACTCTGTTTCGACTTCCGTTGGGGATCTGTTGTCCATTACTATTACTTCCTCTCTGTCAATCTCTCTCTCACAATTGGTCATAGGAAGGTATGCCCTACTCAGAGTGTCAGCAATATACAACTCGCTTCCTTTTTTGTACACAACTTGAAGGTCAAATTTCTGTAAGCGTAAAAGCATGCGTTGCAGTCGCTTTGGTGCATCAAGTAGGCTTTTCTTCATAATGTTATCCAGAGGCTTGTGGTCAGTTTCTACTAGTACTTTTCGGCCGTATGTGTAGCCTTCGAACTTCTCCACGCCAAACACAATGGCCAAGAGTTCCTTTTCTATTTGCGCGTACTGCGTCTCAGTGGGAGTCAGTGATCTAGATGCATATGCTATGGGGTGTCCATTTTGTAGGAGACAAGCGCCAAGGCCACTCTGGGAGGCATCGCACTGGAGAACGGCAAGGAGGTCAGGGTTAAAGTATTTTAATACTGGTGCTTGTGTTAGTGTTTTCTTAATCTCGCTGAAGCATTTTCCATGGACGTGTTCATCCCAGAAGTACTCTGTATCTTTCTTTATTAATTCCCGGAGTGGTGTAGTTAACTCGGCTAGATTCGGTGCAAATTTCTGTACATAGTTGGCCATTCCTAGTATTCTCAGAACACCTTGTTTGTCAGAGGGGTCTGGCATTTCATGTATGGCCTTTATCTTATTTGGGTCGATTTTCAAACCTTCAGCAGAGATAACGTGGCCAAGGTAGTTCACTTCTGATCTACGAAACTGCATTTTGTCTGAGTTAAGTTTTATGCCTTGGTCACGGCATCGATCGAGTACTGCTAGTAACTTCTTGTCATGGTCCACTAAGGCTTCTTCATCACTGTCTCCCGAACCAAACACAATTATGTCATCAGCAATTACCTTTTGGCCCTCTAGGCCCTCTAAGGCAATGTCCATTCGTCGCTGGAACTCTTCAGGTGCGGGTGACACCCCAAAGGGAAGGCGCCGCCATCGATAGCGCCCCCATGGTGTCCCAAATGTCGTCAAGTAGCTGCTCTCTTTGTCTAGCTCTATGTGCCAGAAGCCATTTTTTGCATCCAGAACAGTGAAAATGCGTGCTTTGGATAACAGTGGCAAGACATCATCGATAGTCGGGAGTGGGTACACATTTCGTTTTAGTGCACTGTTCAGCGGTTTGGGATCAATGCACAGTCTGACCTTTCCATTTTTTTTTGTTGTGACAACACTTGCAGAGATCCATTCAGTTGGACAGTCGACCTTGGTTATGATCTGCATGGTTATCAGTCTGTCTAGCTCATGCTTGAGCTTGTCTTTCAATGCAACTGGAACTCTTCTCGTCGGTAACTGCACTGGTCTGGCTGTTTTATCCACTTCTAAGTGAAGTTTCCCTGCAAGTTTCCCTTCTCCTGTGAATAAATCTTGGTAGTTTTTGGTTACAGTTGATTTGGTTAAGCTGCCTGCAGTACAAATGCTTGACTCAATTGCCAAGATGTTTTGGTTATTTACTGTCAATAACTTCATTTGTTGACTTGCTCGCAAGCCTAACAGTGATCTGTAGTTTCCTTTGACGATGACAAATTCTATACTATAGCTTCTGTTGTTTTTGGGGTTGATAACTTTGAGTCTTTTTTTGCCAACTGGTTTTTCTTCTGAATGGTTGTACATGATCAATGTTGCTTTGCATTCTTGTAATTTGTGCAACTGATGTTTTCCAAACAGGGCTGCAAATTTACTCTCTGATAGAACGTTCACGGTCGCACCTGTGTCCAACAGAATGATTTCCCCATCCACCATCCAACATCCATATGTGATATGTTTTGTAGTTATAACTTCAATAACTATCGTTTGTGGTACTTATACGTTTAGTGTTTATTTGTTCCTGTTGGGATGAGATGGTTGGTTGGGGGTCTACAATTTAGATGAGCAAGTTGGTTTCGTATTTCTTGGACCACAGTTCGGACCAGTTAGTGAGTGTTATTGTTTCTTTACTTCGACTAGTGACTATGGTTAATTTTGATCTGTTATATCTTCGTTATGACGTTGCAGGGTCCTGTAGCCAGCAGACACTTCACACGGGAATCGCAAGCATGTTGTCGCCGCCGTTTCTGTCGGTCATGGATACGCGATTAAATCTATCGGCAAGACCCACATGATATTATGTCATGTTTTGAGTTACCACATGTTATCTTAACGTATGCATCACGGAGTTTCCCAACCGGACACCCGACGTGCGACGTTACGGTCCACGTTGGCTAGCACACGTATACAAACATGTTGGAGATAGCATAAGTATTATTATTGTTGGTCAAGATCATTTCTTGATTTTTTTCACAGTACATTCATTGCTGTAGTGAAGCGTGCGCGACGTGCGGCGTTGTGGCCCGCGTTGCGTTTCGCTTCTTGTCTGTCGCCAACAGCCATGAGCGGCAATGCGGAGCAGCAACACATGGAGGTGATCCTCGGTCTGGTTGGCGCTATGCAGACGTACTTGAACGAGGAGGCTCGTAATGAGCTGGAAGCACTTGTGAACGCGTACCGTCACAATCGTATAACGGCGGGAACCATGCGAGCAGTGATAGCCGACTTCGGACAGTCCCGCCCGAGCACCAGGAGCACCTCAGCTGCACAAACGCCGACCTCATCGGAGACCGGCACGCCGTTATGGGCTACCGGTCAGTCAATGGGTTGGCCAT
>JAPEIX020170074.1:0-15702 GCA_026122405.2 Zoanthus sansibaricus
TGATTGGCTACTCTACTAGAGGTCTATTTGTGATAGCCTACTAGTAGAGAAAAGATGGCGGATCAAAATAGTAATGATCCCCATTTTGCAATAAAATCAGAGGATTTCATCGATAAATTAATTTGTACATTTTCTGTAGGTGTATATGTTGCCATGCCTGGTAAACAATGTAAAAAAAAAAGTGTAAAAAGTTTTCTTCAACAGGGCAAATTTTTTGATATGTATAATTCCAAACGTTTCGCCGGCTAAGGCTTCGTCAGTGAAATTGTACATTCTCTTTTGACTGATTAGTAGGATTATACTAAAACACTTAGACCTCTCGGCCTTATGAACTGCGACTTTGAATAACCCATTCGGCTTACAGCCTCAATGGGCTATTGAGTCGTAGTTCATTCGTCCTTGAGGTCTAATTGTTAAATAGAAAATTGTTAAATAGAAAATGCTATGACTTAGGAGAACACGAGAAAAGTGCTGCGGAAAAACGAGGCAATGCCAAGTTTTCTCTCTGATTTTCGAGTGTTCTACACGTCATAGAGTTTTCTATTATTGTCTAGAAACACAAGCGATACTGTTTTATTCCTTTTAGAAAATAACCTCACTTGAATGCCTTCTGAAAAACTTTTCTAGCGTAGAGTGACGTCATCCTGTGATTTCTATTCAGTTTATAAAACGGAACTTAGCCAATTAGAGCGTGCGTTATTTCGGGCTTATTTTCTAAAGTGGGTTGTGCATATTTTGAATTTGTTGGCAGGCATGATGCAAGTAACAAAGCTGATTCTTCTAACCTTAATTCAATTTCTATTTGATAATGTATAAGATAATCACTTATGAAAAAACAAGTTCTATAATATCAAAAAAATTTTACATTTAACACTCAAAGAATTCTTTCTCACATTTTGGTATTAGCCAATTTCAGAAATACCATAATACTCTTCGTATGTCCTTCCAAAATTTTGCATAAACATTGTTTTTATTTTCTCTTGGGACTTACAGTCATCTTAAGAGAAGCGGGAAACATTGCTTATGCAAAATTTTGGAAGGACAAGCAAAGAGTATTATGGTATTTTTGAAATTGGTTAATTGGTTCTAGGGTAATAATAACAATAACGGTGGTACTTAGGTGTCAAGTCTTTCAGCTGGCCACAGGCCTACTAATTGGGGACACCGTGCACTCTAAGGGTGTGGAATTAGACACACTTACTCTTGTACTCTGATGAAACTACCCCAAAAAATTTAAAAAAAAATTGTCTGTTGATGCAACGTTGAAAGCAAAATCATGGATGAAAAACTTAACCCTGGGTTAGAGCCTTTTGGCTTTTCAAAAAATGCGCCCTAGATAATTTGCTTTCTAAAGGCTGGTGTTTACTAACAACGGAGTCGGATCGTAATCAGAAGCGCAGAGCGATACGATCTAGTGAATATCAAACTGTCGAAATCGGACTAGAATAATACGGAGTCATAAGCGGAGTCGGAAGAAAACGGGAACGTTCTGATTCTTCCGACTCCGATTCCCGGTCTAGCTTATAACTTCGCTTACGACTCCGATCTTTGACTTACTAGGTCATAAACGTTCTTACAACTCCGACTCTGTCGCTAGTCTACACCATATATCTAAAAAATCTACCTTTATGTTTGTCACTCATGACTCTACAAGGGTCGTGCTTGTCAAAATACCGCTCCAGCGTGTCCCAGCCACCTCCAACTCGTACCATCACGTGGTTTCTCATCACCTTGGTAACACATGAGGAGATACAATGAGTCTTCTTACCGCTGTACTATAAAACAGCAACGTACATATCAAGTAAATTGTTTGGGTGCTTGAAACAACATGAAATCGGTTAAATGGTGGGATGAACGAAACTGAACGAAAATTCCGCAACTCAAAATGGTCGTTGATATTCCAAATGTGTTAAACGCCACGAGGCAGTTAACCGGTGAGACAATTCCTTGATTTCCCAAAATAAAAGATCATTAATCCGTGAGAGATGAGGCCAGAACGCATTTTATACTTGCTAAAAATATTACAAAATAAAGTGTGATATTACAAATCAATTAGATTAAATTAAAAAGTATGAAACGAAGATTTACTTTTAACTCGATTAAGTGTAAAAGTGAATATTGAAATTGTAATTCTCTACTGTATAACATCGTCAGTTGAAATGTTGTGTGTCGGCAATGGCCAATGTTGTACGTTTAATTAAAATATAAAAATTATATATACAGAAATACACTCAAAAAAGGAACAATATAGTTAGATGCTTAAACTATCTACAATTCTAGACCTTCAGTAATTTTGGCTCCATTTACTGAAACAACTTATAGGAAAAGGAATCAACTAAGTGAGCACAGTAACTGCATTTATAACGCGAGAAACATAAGGAGAACTATTTTGGAGGAGCCAGTTAACCACCAAGTGAGCACAGTAAAATAATTATGCTAGCAAAAGTAAGGAAAAACAATTTTTTCATTTCAATAATATTGCACTTAAGGAAGACAATTCGTGCCGGTCTGTTTTCTTAGCAAAACTATACAATATGATTACGAAAATTTGTAGTCAATCTAGATATATCAGTCAGTGGAATAATACTGACTGATGGGTGGATTAAGGCAGGTTAGATTATTTTGTTTCTCAGGACTCTGCACAAGAAAACCAAAATCACTTCAAACATTTCCAACAAAAAAGAACGCGGCGATACAAGCTTACTTATAAGAACCAGTAAATTTTACCGAGGCTCAATCGCTTTTAATTTTTTGACTGGTTTAGCCTCGAGCAGTTTTTTCTTTATTTGTTCTTATTTCCCGGTGAGCGGTTTGAAATGATGAGAAATCAAAATAAAATTTGTTATTTGGAAGGATAGTAGATATAGATGGCTGGAAACGGTGTTTCTGTGTTTTTACTGTGCACAATGCAAACGTAAATTACAAGATTCAGTAAAGTTTCAGCCAAAAACATTTTCTCTTTATTTCAGTCTCAGCCTAAGCTTGTTCTTAAATCGTTCTTAACTTTCCGCCAATCTGAGCCTCATTGTTCTTATAAAGTTGTTCTTATAAAAAAAAATGCGTGTTTCAGTCTTGTACCGCTTCCCGCTTGCATGCAGGTCTCCATGTTTTTGGAGATTCAAATCTTGTGCCCCTTAAAGTTTAATTTCTCTTTTTTCCCTTTCTACCTATCGATCTACCCAAACTACAGATTTTTATAAAAAAAGATCTTGCAGACTCTCGAATCTGTTTCGGAACTTGCGACTCAGAGTATTTGTTTTTATTCACTGAAATAGATATCTTCGCCGCATTCGCGTCAACTTTGTTACCGATTCAACTACACACCTGCAATACAGAATGTTTGACATAACTTTACCACGGCTTTGAAACCTAAAACATCAAACACCAGCCATCCCTTAAGCAGGAGAAAACCCTTGACTGTGTCTAGATCTCGGATTTTCACTGATCTGCGCTCGAATTCTCCCAAACGTTCGCCTCGGTTCTCACCAGGCTTTGAAGGCACGGAGAACATGTATCATTGTATGTTTTTATTTCCTAATCGGTATTAGTCTCTACACAATTTTTATTGCATTATTAACGTTCATTTATTTCAAGGTGTAGTGTGGAGTCAGATTGGCGTAGTGGTCATCAGTCGCGCCTCCCACCTCTACGATCCGGGATCGATTCCCAGGCGCCGCACGTGGGCTGAGATATGATTGTCGATCTCAATCTGACTCCGAAGGGTTTTCTCCGGGTACTCCGGTTTTCCTCCCTCTGCAAATTTGACTTCCACGCCAAGATCTGAGCCGTCGAGCGATACAACATTATCCTTTGGCTAGAAAGAATGGGCATCCACTTCCTTCGCAATTGACATTAAATAAAGTATTTAGGACGGAAATCACGTTTTGTGTGATCCATAATTATTCCATTTGAGCGGAGATATATTCGTTTGACAGTCAAAGTTTGAGTTATATCAGTTGTGCATTGAGTATATTGTGGAATTTGTTGTTGTTGTTGTTGCAAAACCGCAACCATATGGTCAGATATAATTGACTTACCCTCACGAATATTAGGTTTTTATTTTCCCCGACTCTGTATTTGCCCTCAGATAACCGCAATACCGGAAATTTGACAGGACACGTGCATTGGTCAAGGACTTTGTACACCTGCGCCAGGCAACATAACAAAACATGCTATCTCAGTAAAAATAAAAGACAATGTTAAAATTCTTCACGCTCTCTTTCCCCACTTGTTTTACTTTATATCATTTGTTACACTCAAACAAATAACACTTACTGAACAAAATACAATTTCATGGTTGTTTGTAATTAATTTAGCCACATTTGAAACAGTAATGTATTTTCCTTATAAAAACTAAACAACTTTTAAAACTGAATATTGGAAGAGTAAAATGCAATATTTACTATCAACTTTACCAAAATAGAATTTTTGTGTATGTTAGAATTTTTTTTCTCTAAAACATATTAAAATATATTCTCCTGATAGCTTATTTTTGGTCAATAGCAAATTGGACTATTTCTAAAGACTCGGATGTGCATCGATAATAGGCGTTTTTGCAAGCAAACCAGAAGCACGAGAGAATACCACAGTTATACTATCCAATATCAATAAATTATAGAACAGGATTGTTATTTTATTATTCATTTTTAAGAAGCTCTAGCTACTTTATGATATTGAGTTGTATATGCCGCAACTCAATTCAATATCGTAAAAATTTTTTAATACATTTGTTCCAGTTCAATTCTTACTGAATATTTCAAAGTTATCGTCTCTTTTAAGAGAAGGAGTTCATGAAGACTGTCACGAACATACATAACAAAAAAATTCTGCAAATTCAGTCAAATTTAATGAAACCGGAATACTTTGAGTATGTTTTTGTCAAGCTACAGCTAAGATTCCGACAGGCGGTCTTTGTAAAGGAAATAGGTTGGCATCTCTGCTGATGCTCTCGGGGAAGGTGCGCAGATCCAAATAGAAGAAAAGCCAATATCCTATTTGGTGGTTTCCCTTCTAATTGAGTGGTGCAAATATATGAGTGAAGCCGCTCACACAAACTTCAACCTATTCATGCCGCTTATCAAAAACTTAAGTCGATCAAATCGGGTTGGAAGGTCGACTCATCACGAGAAACTATAATTATATAATACTAGCAATTCTAACTATGCAAATTATACGAAAATTATAAACCTATTAAACTTCAACACTACTCTTCTATTAATAAATGTAGTTATAATAGTCAATATAAGAAGTTATAAAAGCTTTTTTAAAAGCTGTTAATATTGTTTTTTTATGGAAAAAGACCGAGAATAGGTGGCTCTGTTATCAGAAGAAGATCTGAGAAAACAATCGGGAGACATTTATATAGTTTCTCATTCAAATGTTTTACTTCTTGCTTGCATAATTAACCCAAATTTAATTGCAGAAAACATAAACAGTCAAGTAAAAGCAATTTAAAGAAAAATACTTTAAATACTGATCATGTTTTCACGGTATTTTTGCACTCAAAACCATGAATTTGCTAAATGCTCGAGAAACTTCACTTCATTTGACTTCTTTTCAACGTCGTTTTGCATTATTTACACTCTGAAAATGTTTATTCAAATCTCAGTTAATACTGCCAAAACTGGTAATGTGTTTGGAGCCATATTTGCAACAAACGAACAGGTGCAAAGACCATTTGCAATTTCATTTTGCCTGCTATCGAGTGTTTACCGAATACGTCGATCACGACAGTCATAATTTGATCAGCTCACGCAATGTCGAAACTTATCTTTTCCAAAACAACACGTTTTCCTTTATTTCAAGTAAGGAAAAAAATTCCAAGTTTGTTTTATTTCGAGCTATGGCGGAGTTTGTGATAAAAATTTGTCATTGACTCCCTTTATATTTTCTAGACCGCAGTACATTTAAAATCCAGAAGAGTTTACAATGATGCTTTAGTTTGAGCTAAAATGCCGTCCTATATTTTTCGACGCCATGTAGTTTATTAGACCGAAAACATTTAGAAACTAAACGAGAACTTCTCTGGTTTTCTAGTTTGATTGTCTCTCCGATTTTTTTTTCTGAAATAAAACGACAAGTTAGACATTTAAATAAAATTTCAATTGAAAGCCTCATAAAATAAGAGACAACGTTCAAATTTGCAAATAAATGATATGATAAGAGTAATTAAAACTAAGGCTAGTACTTTTAATGTCAATACCTTATTCTCGGTTGTGCTCATTTTTAAAATTTTTTATTTAATTTACATATAGAATGGTTGCAGTAAGCTAGACATAGGAGAGAGATACATAGCTAGTGGCATAAAAATTATATAGCAAACAAACTTATACTTTTTGGTGACGGCATTTTTTTTTCTGAATTAAAGTTTGGATAGATTTTCAATTTTCCTTTCTTTGTAGGGAGCCGGCACGTTGGATAACTAAGCGTAAATAGAAGTTTCCATTTGTTCTCACATTCTTTAGTTGAGAGGAATTCTTTTTCAACAGAGGCATAACTTTTTATTTGGATTAAGAAAATACTAAATTTTTGGTATTTGTTCATATTGTATACGTATAAATATAATATCAAGCTGTTAGTTTACAGAAGCGTGTCGTCTGCGCTCATTTGCAAGTAAATACAACATTGTGTTTAGCTTCTTAAGAAATAATACTTTAACACTAAATGCTAACAACAATATCTGGAATTCGGGACCGAATTCGACACGAGTCAGCCAAAAAAAAATAAAATCCACTTTTTGTTCTTTTTCACACAAGTTTTTATTTTTCGTATGGGAAACTCGGATTAATTGGGTCAGCGGCTGTACAATTAAGGCCCGAGGTTGTTTTTCATAGGGTACCAAATAAATTTTCAATATTTGCGAATAAGATAAGCCAGATTAGAATCATCGTCGCTGACAGCTCTAACAACCAACGTTACAATGTAATATTCACACTGAAATACAGCATCTTATAGAAACTAAAAATAATCGATTTCTTTTTACTTGTTGCCACAGGACAACCAGCTATGTTGTAAATTATTTCTTTGACGACAAGTGGATCGGTAACAGAATTAATCGTGTGACCGTACTGAAGTGACAAACACTGAATTTTCAACGTGTATTTTGGCCATTCATTCCTACGCTATTTTGACTTAAAATCAGTATATGTAATATTTCGTATTGCTTTTTTAAATACAGATTATTTAAGACTGAAATTTATTCAAAAGACTTTCGGCTTTATCCGGATTTAAATTCGAAGCTTAGAAACGTGCTATCAAATGATAATATGAAATATACGGATGAATTATTGTTTTTAAGTCCGAGCAACAGAGCGAGACATGTCAACATTCGTATTCTATAATCAAAAGCTAATTTTGTGCAATGATGTATGGAGCATTTACGATGGTTAAGTACTAAATAACAACTATATAAAAACATGTAATGAAAAAGAATTACTCACTAGATCGTCTAGGCTGTGAGATTTTTGTCTCTTTCTCAAATGATATTCTACAACCTTTTGGACTTCAACCTCCTCAGTTTCTTCGGGTTGTTCTTCGATTTCGCGATCAATTTCTTTTTCGATTCGTACCAGTTCCGGTGGGTCTACGCCAAACTTGTAAGCCTTTCTTCCAACGTCTAAGAGCGCCAGCAAAACACTCTTTTCATTTTTATGAGTAACTAAATCTTCTGTTTCAAACATAAGAACTTCAGGCACGCCAAGTTGCCGACACCACTGAATAATATTCGCGACATTGTCTCGCGCAATGAAAGAGCCTCGATGGGCTCCCCTTTCCCTAAACGTAACGCCATTTTTCGGCAATAGAAACGCTTGATTAGGGTTGTTGAGAAGAAACTCTTCGCCAGCAGTTTGAATATGATTTGCTAGTCTACCGAGAGTAACACCCGTATCAATCGATTGCAGAAATGAATCAACAGGAATATCAGTACGTAGCAAACGCGATACCCACGCGGCTAAGTCCTCTTTGATAGCTGTCAAGCATTTATCGAGCTTATCTGTTCGCTCTGTTGCCATACTCTCGTCTTGTATAGTGGCATTTTGTGATTCGTTTTCCTCCGCCATGTTCTCAGCTGGCCGGCTTTCCTAATTTAAGAACTATTAAGGATGACAGAACTTTCCCATTGGCTGCCAAAGCGGCGCGGACATCACTTTGTGAGCTTCTGAAATAATTTGGCCGTACTTCACAAGTCTAAACAATTGCGTGCTAACAGAAAATGAAGACTTTCCACTTCCGCCGAATATGCAAAACAGTGTTTGGAACTTCGAATGTTGATTCTGGAAAAGATGTCTAGATCCTAATGTGAATTTTCGTTTTCTAACGAGAATTTTCAGTTTTCTTCATTAAAATCTTTCCCAAAAAATCGTTAGAAACTTCATCTGGAGTTAATAACCTGTTGTCTGAAAATGTAGATTAAAGATCGTGTTAAAACCATCAATTCTTAATGTAAATTTTTAGTCTGTTTTAAGGGATCTTTACCTTTTGTTCGCACGATATTCTACTGTTGTTATTTGTAGAAATATAAAAGTAATGACAGTAGACTTCAATACTATTGCCCCAAATGATGACAGTTTTCTTTTAAATTCCCGCAAATGACGAGCACGAAAAATTATGATTCGAATTTAAATATAAATCGAGAAACAGATAAATAAGTAGATGCTCTTAACTCTTAGGAACAATAATTTACATATGACAAGATAGAATTCTGTTTTTATTGTTTTTCGTCCAAGTAATTATTACAATTTTTTTTATTACCAGAAAAAAAAACACAGTACTTTTATTGTAAATCATAGACCACGTTTCTTAGGTCAAATATCATCTTCCTAAATTTAGACACACTCAGAAAATGACAATGAAAGTTATGGGCGACAGTCAGTCCTAGGGCTAAATAAATTTCTTGACGTTGAATAAGGAAAATATAAAATGTTGCCTAGTAGTTTCACTTACGAGACACAAACACTTCAAAAATATTTGATTAAAATACTTCTGTAAAACAGAAAAGTTTAATATACTCTGTGGCCACAGAACTACTAAATATTTACCTTGTTATCGATAACAGTAAAAGCAAATTTTTTTTTCTGTTTGCACCAATCTGATATGAGCAAATTTATACAGCGCAATGATTGGAGGACTAACATTCCATTTGAGGCAAAGAAGTTCATCAATGCTGGCCACTGTTTTCCAGAAAAGTCTTTCACAGGAATTATGCTACAGATAACTCCTGCTATATTTTGGTAAAACGTTCATTTCCGGTTTGTCTTAATTCAGCAATGTCATTAATTAATCATTATCAATTTATGGTAATGATAACTGAGTACGTTCAAAATAACACGAATTCTGTAAGAAAAATTGATGCGATGTGCATCACCACACAAAAATAAATATCAGTTGTGGGTTTTGTGATTTTTATCAGTAATAGAGAATCATTTTTAAATTCTTATATAAACATGTCGTGTAGTGTTTATTCTACGAGTTTGGCTGTTTAAAAAACCGCGAACTCAGAGTGACTCCGGTATTTAAGTGTCCCGAATAAAAACCGAGAAAGCCGGTGGGTTCTTACTGGTCATTAAAATACGACAGCAGAACATTATTTTAAAAATAGAGAGAAACAAAACAGTGTGAAGCGAGAGCACTTGCAAGGGCGAGAAAACAATCCGTTCTTTTTGTTTCTTTGCAAGTACCTTAGACAAGAAGAGCATGAAAACCTAGTTCACCTATTCTTAACTGGATAGCTGTAACATCCGGATTGTCTATGTTTTCAAAAGGATAAAAATGACAAGCTTTAGCGCCTTTACAAAACAGCGGCAAAGCTTGTCACACGAACCAGTAATCCTATTGTGATTCTTCCGCGTACTTAATTCACAACTTTATACATAATGACGTCAAATACTTATAGGCGTGTGCGGACGCACTCAATTACGGTCTTAGTAGTAACGCCTTCGATCGAATGCGGCTGTGAAAGGTGGAGGTGTGCAACGTATTTCACAAGATTGAAAGGCAATTCAAACACATAGAGATTTTAGTTCTTTTCATAACCCTTTGTCCCGGAATAAATAGGCGCAACAACTACTACTATGGCTCATCGCATTAAATTTGGTCTGACATTTTAAAAACATATTCTGAGTAAGCTCCCGTTTTCTCAAACTGTCAATCAAAATACCAATATTTCAGCGTAAGTTTTCAACGTTGTTTATCAAAAGAAGATCCGGTTGGATTGTAACGCACTTCCTCTGCACTCAAACTTTCAAATGGATAGCGTTATAAAATATTTTAGGTTTTTAAAAAAACTTACATGTTCATTAAAACTTGAAATTGTTAAACTGAAATGTTTATCCTACTCATAGCAAGTCAACATAATGTTATGTCTCCAATTTCCAAACGAGTTTTAAAACAACTGCCTGCCACGTAAAACAATAGGCAATTTCAAGCATTTTGAATATTAATTCCAAAGGACTTGATTTTAAGGCTAAAATAATAATAATAGTTTATTAAGTGCTCTTGTAGTATTACACAATAAATTATCGAACTAGAAAAAAAAGAAACCACTTAGAGAATTTTAAAATTTGGAGTCCTTTTTCCATCCTGATTACAAGAAAATTTCACAAAAGGAATCTTTTTGTAATTAACGTACCAAAGCCTGTGCGTATCTCCAATAGCATCAATATAAGTTACCTTAGTCTAACAGAGTATTTTTGACCTGAACATTGCTGTTCGCAATTTTCCTTACATTTCATTCGTCAATTTCACCATTTCCTAAATCCAAAATGTAAAATACTTCACAAAAGCTAGGTTCTAACTCTCAACTAGTGGTAATCAAATGTTTCAGATCTCAGCTGCAACAACCTCATTACATCCGCGGAGAAAGGTTTTACAAAAGGATAAGTTTTACACCGTAAAAAAATGAACTTTTAACTGACGTTTCGGTCTGGTGTCCTTCTTCTGAGTGAACGTGGTAAAAAAGTAAAGCAAATCAAGATGAAACGTTAAAAAGATAAAAAAAAAAGTTCCGGGACGACAAATGGTTAACAGAAAGTGAAGCGTTCAGTTTATGCCGTAGGGATTGAGAGTGCCCAAAGCGTGAATTAGTCGCCTTTCTTTAGTCTTGCGACAATCGTCATCGCCGTTGATGACAGAAAGACCGAATGCAACAAAATTAGAAATAGAATGACTAGAAGAATTAAAATGGCGAGAGACAGGCTTAGATAGATCTTTCTTGCGGATGTCATAAAGATGATCTCTGATGCGAAATGACCTAAACGGCTGTAAGTTTCCCTAACATCTAACTCCATTTATGACACTTTTGGTTACACATACATGAGTCAATGATGTTTGATATATAAAGGCTATGATTTTTTTTCTAGGTAATGCAATGAATATTGGAGTTGCTACACTTTTTATGATTTCCGGTTTGTTGATCGTTGCTCTCTTTGAAGAAGAATGGAAACTTGTTGGGGTAGCTTTAATCTCTGCATCGGATTCACTTAGCGAAATGACCTTTTTGTCTCTAACTGGTCTCTATGAGGACTCCGCAGTTGGTGCCTTTTGTGCGGGAAATGGTTTGGCCGTGATGCTTGCTAATCTACATTATTTTGGTAAGTTTCTTATTGTAACCAGGGGGCTGCAGGGCCGGATCCAAGGGTGGGGCGTAAGGGACGTACGCCCCCCTATTTTTGGCAGACCAATTAATTTTCGTCACTTGAATTCTACTCCCCTCTAGTTTCATATAATCTATATTTATTAGGCTTATCTCTGCGTACGTTCAAACAATAGTTTATTCTTTTGTTTACAGTCAGCGAAGGGCTTTGTGCACTTTACGCAATTTTCCACACGGGGCTACGCCCCCCATTTTCATAATTTTGGATCCGGCCCTGGGCTGACACCATTACTAAGTAACAAAGGAGACGAAATCCGGCCATTTTCAGTTACAATTGATACTACTAAGCAGCGATAATTTAATATTTGTAATATCATGGGTGACAAATTATTCCTTAATTCTGGGGCGAATTTTCAGCGTTAATTTATAATTTCACACGTGAAATTTCAAAATTGCCATGGCAACCATTCCTACGCAGCCAAAATGGCGTCCAGGTTTGAAGATGTTACAGATTCTGATATTGCGGCAATAAAAGAAGGCAGACAGTTAATTTAACTACAAAACATTTTGTGAAAAACAAAAATGTAAAACAAGAAAACTTTAAAGAGCTTTTTCAAGTTGTCTGTACATTCAGAAAATATAAACTTTCCTTACAGTACCCTTAGTTAACAATTTTTAAGCGTGGAATCCTTGGACTTTTTCGATACAATGAACAGTTTAACGTAATTTGTCACCCAAAATATTAATAGGTAATCAAATGTAAACTCATGAAATTAGGGAATAATTTCACTTGCCTTTTATCCAAATTGTAATAATTTCCCTCGCCTAAAGGCTTGGGAAATTATTAAAATTTGGACAAAACACGCGTGAAATTATTCCCTAATTTCACTCGTCACCATTTGATTACACATACTAATCGAACCTTTACGAGTTCAATATGGAGTTAAATTGAACGAGTGTGCATTTTAAAAAGAATCAAATTTGAGCTTTGTAAAGCACAAAAGTACTAATTACTTCCATATTGAACGAGTGAAAGGCTTGATGACTTTTTAATCATATACATGACTATTTAAAAATGTCGATGAAAAAGCAAAATATGGCAGACAACGTGACAATTCATGTGTGCACGGACAATTCATGCCAACATCATTGTCATAGAAACTTCTAAATTTTGATTGGCTTATTAGCTTGTGACAATTCATGCGTGCACAGACAATTCATGCTTATCGATGTCATAGAAACTTCTGCATTTTGATTGGCTAATTCGCACCGAGATTGTAATTGCACGAAATTACAAATTTCTGCGCAGAATAACAAAGTAATTGCACTGCTCTTGTCCATGAAAACATTTATGAGAAACAAAGAACTGCTTTATATCTAAGCATTGAGACAAGATAAGCTTTTAGAGTTTGTGAAAAGTTTCATTTGTTAACATGCTAATAGGAAAAAGAACAAAAAGGTTGAAAAATGTCATTCCTTTTCTATTATCGAAATATTGTCTCGGCAAGAATGAAAACTTAAATGGCAGACCAATATAAACTTTTTTGCGTTTGGAAGGACTATGGATTGGGTATCCTTTGAGCATTAATGTAAGAATAACAAATTGCTAGCCACCCCACATAATTTCTAGGGTGATGTCTCGGTCGGGAAACCGCATCATAAATGCGCAAACCTTCGTCAAGTTATTGCAGACTTTGCTTAGGTTATGGTGAGTAACTACGACTACAACTTTTCCTGACGATGTGCTATTCATTGATTATTGACAGAACGTTGACTGCGCACAACTTACGTGCTAGCACGTGATAGAACTTCAAACAAACTTGCACAAGGATTAAACTACACGCAGTGGGATTTCTTATAGAAATTTTTCTTTGTCTTTAAAAGAAACATTGTAAAAAAAGCACAAGCATATATGTAATAAACATATATGTTAAAAATTGTCCGATTGGAAATTAAGATTACAAAGCAGTAGACACAGCTGTCCAAGAATGTGAGAGTAACGTAAGAGTCATTAGACTGCAGAGACTCAGTGCTCAATGTTTTTAAATCTGCTTGTTTTGTACTTCTATCTTTATTTCCTACCTACATTATTCGTGTTTGCTTATAAAATGAATGTAATTGTTAAAAGGTTACACACCGCCGCCTGGTTACTCTAGTTGGTAAGGTGCCAGTCTATCTTGCAAGAGGCTCGGGTTCAATTCCTTGCGGGACCAACACTTGGGGTCTTACAATAATTGAGAATAAGGTGCTGCCTTTGCTCTAACATCTGCAAGTGATTAGCCTTTCGCATTTTCTCGGATAAGACGTTAAACCGTAGGCCCTTGGAGACGTGTCTGTTTATGTGCGTGTGTCTGTCATGTGATAGGTTTTTTTCCACCTTAAAGTGATAGTGTTCCCAACTTGTACGCCTTTGGCCAGCTAAATATACTTAACACCTAAAGGGATTGGGGCATAACCTAAGACCGAGGGGATTCTTTCTCCTTCCTTCATATCTCAAACACCTTTCTCAGAATTCTGAATGTTCTTAACAATGCGGTTTTTTATAAAAATCATGTTTGTAATGTGATCTCCAATTTTTTTTAAGAATTCTCTGAGCCCCTTTGTTGCACTCCCTAGTGCACCTACAACTACAGGCCCGATCTGCACTTTTCGTAGTTTCCACAGGCGTTTGATTTCTTTCTTAAGTTCTTGATACTTCTCAATCTTCTCAACTTCCTTCTCATGTACTCGAACATCTCCCGATATAGTAATGTCAATGATTAAACGGCTCTTCTCTTACTTATTTGTTACCACTATGTCACACCTTCTAGCTTCTATGATGTGATCACTCTGGATGTTTACGTCCCACAGCAACGAATGCAGGCTCATGTTCATAAAATCTCTCATTACTCTTTTAAAAGCCGTATTTTTCACACAACTTCCAATGCACCATCTTGGCCACATTGTCATGCCGATGTTTATACTCTCTCTGCGCCAGTTTCTCACATCCACTTACAATATGGTTGCCACGTAATCTAAGCAAGGGGGAAGAGGCTGTCTTATCAATATTATGTTTGATCTACGGTGGCCAACAGGTGCACTTCTAATTCTTAAACTCACTCTGAATTCCAACACTCCGAATTCCATTGATTGGCTGGTAAGACGATAATAGCCTTCGGATGCTCTTAGTTTCCAGGCTACCGGGTTTAGACAGAGAGTAAACAATCGAGGGCATAATGT
This sequence comes from Zoanthus sansibaricus, assembly GCA_026122405.2. Taxonomy (NCBI): domain Eukaryota; kingdom Metazoa; phylum Cnidaria; class Anthozoa; order Zoantharia; family Zoanthidae; genus Zoanthus; species Zoanthus sansibaricus. The sequence goes on from JAPEIX020170074.1 coordinate 14,810, forward strand.
ATCGCCCTGGGGAAGACCCTTCTTGAAGGTTATCCGCTCTGAAGTCTCAGCCCCTGCCATGTCATCGCTGTGATTTTCGTGTTCCACTTCCCACAGAGCCTGGCTATCACGTTTCCTATCCAGGATGGGAACCAATATAGCGGGAACATTTCTTTCAACCATTTATGGTTAATAGTGTCATAGGCCTTTCTGACATCAATTCACGCCATACTCAGGTTTCTGTGCCCTCGCTGGCAGTCCTGACAAACCATTCTGTCCACTAATAGATTATATATCGTTCCACTACAATTTTCTTTCGCTCCCCTTTGTTCTCCTTCCATTAGTCCATATCTGTTCAGATGTTTATCAACCGGTTTCAATAAGCATGATGTGAACCATTTATAGATGGTACTTAAACAGGTTATCGGTCTCTGGTTCGCACTAGTAAATTCTCCTGGTTTGGGAATAAGTGAGGACTTTCCTTCCGCAAACTGCAATGGGACTTCTTGATCACTTCGTGCTATGGCCTCAAACAATTGATTTGCTCACGAACATAACTTGCCTTTTGCCACCAATAATTTACTATACGGTCAGGCCCTGGTGCACTCCAATTACGTTTCTCTCCAATGATTTTCGTCGCTCGTTCCTCACTCAGCAAAAACTCTTGCTCCGTTGGTTGAGGTACTTTCTCCCTTATGACACTCCTTACTTCATCCAGCCACTCCACATCAGTATCCCCAGCACCTTCGAACTCCCATAAAGACCTCCAGAAACTTATTATTATTATTATTATTATTAGTGTTGTTCACAGAATTTTGCTGGATTTTTGCAAGACACCAAGCTACACCCTGTAGCCTCAGGTGTCTAGCACCTTTCTCAGAATCTTTGCAGTTCCAAGCAGACAAACCTTTTGC
>JAPEIX020170654.1:0-15700 GCA_026122405.2 Zoanthus sansibaricus
AGGGGGGGAGGGGGTTAGACCTTAACGTCCATTGGACGTTAAGCGTTAACAAATCAATTTTCCGACGGCCCCTTAATCATCCACATAAATTATTTAAATTTTTTTTAAAAAAAGTAATAAAAAAACGGTAGCGCAGCATTGGTGTGTTATTTTCACTCTCTCTAAATATGTTCCAGCCAGCAATTATAGTTTTAACACCAAGCTACAAAAACCTTAGTTTTCTTATGACGTAAGCTGGATCAGCAATAAAAGCCAATATATTTAGTGTGCACAATATATAAAATATAAAGCAGAAATTATTATCATAAAAAGGCATGGTTTTAGAGCCCTACAGATAGACATTTTAGATATTTTATTTTTTTAAGAATCAAGTAGTTGGATGACATCTGACTCAATTGAAGTAATTTTGAAAATACCTGTTGATAAACACAAGAGGTGAACGGAGCACACTCGCCCAAGGCGGATAATCGAAGGCGCAAAAAACATACATTCATCGTCTGGATGTGCAGTGACGAAAAGAACATTTCCTCCAGAAGAAAGAGTTGAAAGATATTCTTGAATACAACAGCAACGCCACACATATATGGCTAAAATGAAAACTATGACAGAAATTATGAACCAACGCCAAGGAAACTCGAACTTTTCCATTTTCTAAAGTAGGCCCCAGGTCCTACAGCGCGACCTAATTAATCGATCGACCACAGGCACCCAGGCAAAAATCAAACCTAATCAACCTTAGTCTTAAGTTGTTTCTGGCAGTCTGTGGTTCTTTCGTAGCTGTTTTTACAAGCATTTTAAGCGATTTTGTTTCCCTTTCCATCACTAGTAAGAGAAAAGACAGAAGCTGGCGACTTCCCTCGCCACCAACCCCAATTCGATCGGCAATTTATATAATTATTAAAATTCTCCTTCCCCTCCCCTCCCCCTTCCCAATCTGGAAGGGGGTACTCGCCCACATGAGGTATACAGGTACGTGCCGCCCTATAGGGTATGGTTTTCAAGCTTTAAATAGGGTATCATAATTGCCTGCGGTATGCGATAGGGTATCTAATTTGGCATGGGTTGGATCTAATTCTCTGGGTGGTTACAGTTTCTGGTGTTGAGAGAGTTATGATAACATCTATGGTATTACCAAAACAACCAGCACAGATGTGACGCCAGTCCTATAAGCACGCTAATTAAAATGGTACGTTTAGGCAGCTTTTCGCGTTTGTTTACTTAGGAGTAGGGTATGATTTTTGACTTAAGGTCTGGGGTAGGGTATTAATTTTAAACCAGTTCATAGGTCTGGGATAGGGTCAGGATTTTGAGCAAAGGGCGGCACAACCCTACCCCAAAACTAATTGATAAAATCCCCCTCCCCGGTAAAATCCCTTCCAATGACTCCAAGATCAAGACAGCAACAAAGAATAATGAGTCTCCCACCAAATTATCGATCTCAGTGAATCCATAAACAAAGAATCTAGCCTGATTGCACACTAAGAAATTAATTTGGTCGATACAACTTGTCACAAATCAACAAGTGGGCACTGCATGTTCGCCAGAGCGCGGCTGGCTTTTAAAACTTACCACCCATTGACAACTTAGACAAAAAATCAATTTGGCCTTAAAAATACAGTATCTTATTGAAAAAATATCAGTATTTTATCAAAAATTAAATTTGCAATTATCCTATGTGTGAGTGTTATTATTAATAATAAAAATACAAGCCAAGCCTGGCTGGTTCCTGGGAACACAAATCGCACACTAAACAATATAATGAATTTATAAAATAATCAAATAATAGAGGATAAACTTTGGTAAACCTTTTTTGAGGACTTCATGATAGTGTTTTAAAATATTCATGCCTTAATTCCCAAAATTTATAATGAACACTGGAGTAATGAAAAAAATATTTAAATCGTTCTCAAGTTTGCTTTTGATTCACACAGAATAGAGCGGTATATACCAAACAAAAACATATGAAACATCTAGGCTTTTCAATTCAAATAACTTTTTATTGAGCGGTATACATGCAGTATGAAGGCACGAACTTTTTAAACTTTACTTGGCTTGTTAGCCTGTTCCTAAGTTTACAGAAAATCTGAAGCTGATTATTCTTTTAAAGCTGCTTCTTAAAAAATAAGCGTGTAGTTTTTCTATTTTTTTTTATTTGTAAAACACTTTGATTATTACCGGACTTTTCAGCTATCACAGGCATATCTCTCTATTGTGAAATTTTGCAAATCAATTTTAAAGACATTTAGGAGAATCAGGTATGACAAGTTTTGTTACAGACAAAAGGGCCCAAAGGGGGATTAATATACCTCGTCTTTCCAGTTTCGCATGACTTAATTTTGGCTAACTGTGATCATGACTGACTATGGAACGAGAACTCTGAGATCATAAGGCACATAAGGTAAACCCCGCGGTTACTCATGTGGGCGAGTAACCATCCCTCACCCCCCGTCCTTTCCGAAGGTAACTAACAACCTGTGTCCTTTTGTCAAAAAGTAAACTACGTTTGTGCCCGTTGTAACAAAAAAATACGACAAACCAAAAGTGAAACTAAGCGATTTTAATGTCTACTTTTTGATTAACTATTAACAACTGGCGAAATAGGACACTATTGTAACCTGCAACAACGAGTAAAAACCTGGGTACTAAAATTGCTGCGCAGGCCTCGGTAGCTTGTTTGGGTAGACAGAATCAACTTGACGTCTTTCGCAACGATATTTTGGATGAGCTCAAATCGGATCCCGGACATTCCTTGGGTTTTACTATTTCCAGAAACTAGTTATGATCGTTTTGCTTGTGTTTTGCCACGTTTGAAAGGGATTTTTTGAATAATATAGTTCATTCTTGTTCAGTATTTGGGAGCCGAATAAAACGTTTTTTCGAATCCCTCCGAAAAAAATCAATAAAACGTGTTTTTGATATTTTAAAATACCAGTTTAAAGCCGGATAACAGTAGGACAGCTTTCAAACAGTTTCTTTAAATGCAAATAAAAATTTACGAAATGCCGTAGAATAAGTTAAAAGTGGTCTAAATTTGATTTCGTGATATTGCTGCAATTATTAAGGCTCATTTCCGTACACATAAAAATTATTGTGTTCTCCATTATTTTTCCTGTTTATTGTTCATACCCGTTGTAGTTTCAGTGGTTTTCCCTCTTAAGCTCTTTCTGCCTTTTATATTATCATTTCCGGTTATTACAGCCTTTTACGGTCTTTTTTTGTTCATTTCCTGTCACTTCCGCTTTTTCCGCTATTTCCGTTTTTTCCTCTAATTCCTCGTTTTACCACTTTTCAGTCCCCTCTTTACCACGACCCCTGTTACAGCGCTTACGTAGGAAGGCAAAACAAGGCAGACCGTGAAGCAAAGCAATGGGAGCTGGGGAAGAAAAGGCCCATTTAAAACTGGCTGGAAGATACGACATGGAAAGAAAAACAAGATAAGGACGATCAGAAAGATAGAATGGAAAGGTGTTGTGACGATAGCCTTGCAGTCAAAGTAATATAAATTAAGAGTGGTTACTAAGCTCTCTAATTTGGGCGGGAAATCTTAGGCTCGGCTGCATAGCTAACTGTAATCCCTCGATATAAGTTCTGAAAGTATTCGTCGCATGGTGGATTTCTTTCTTCTCAGAGGCAATAAATAAACTCTCAGCATATGTTATGGAAGATTTATCCGATCCAAAATCAGAATCTCATTTTATTGTTCAAGATTCAAATGGCAAGGTTGTGATTCACACAAAATCTAATAATGATCATGTTGGTCTTTCAAAGAGTTTCCGCATGGTAGAAGCCGGTAGGAATACAGCAAAAAAATCTATTTCAGCTAGCATTTCAACACAAGTTGACGAAAGCGATCTGGGTATAGATGAGTTAGACCAACAGACTGACGATAGTATTGACAATAATGAAGATCTAGGGTTTGATGAACAGCTTCTTGTAGATTCTTCAAAAGCCTTGCAGCCTTTCTGCGAAAACACAAAGAAGTCAGAAATGTCCATATCAACCAAGCGGGTAACGGATATGGCTGTGCGAAAATTTCGAGGTATGTATAATGTACTTACATTGGCCCAACTAGCCGTGAATATTGTCTCCATATTTCTTTCTTTAATAATTCTGCCATATATTCATCTTTACTGTTCGATTTTAAAAAACGAGCAAACATTTTACAACTATTGCAAGCTTCCAAGTCCGAGTAAATCTTGTCATATAAATGGAATGCGCTGCTTCGGTGTTTTTACAGAAACAGTTTTGCAAATACTGAAATAGATAAGTTTTACATCGTCGTGAAAAAATAAGTTTTACTGACGTTTCGAACTGACTAGATTCCTTCATCGAATGCCAGCTTAACTGCATTTGCCGATGTCGTCCACTGATGAAGACGAAACGTTTTTATCGTTAGTCTTCATAATTAAGAGACTTCATATCTTCCTAAATTCTTAACAGTTGCCAAATCATAGACTTTTTTGATTTGGTAAAACAATGTAGCATCTTCAAATGCAAACTTGTCAAAGCTTCAACAAGCGCATTTGATAAACCGAAACGATTTTATTTAAGATTTGAAAAACTCGTCAACTGATAACCGAATTTCAACTTTTTCATTAGAACCCATTCATTAGCATTTTAAAACATTGTATGGATTTTCGAAAAGTTCGCATAAATAATATCTAACACAATTTATTTTCAACGGCAGACTTAAAAATTTTCAATTGCGGTGAAATCGTAGTTCATCGTATAAAAATCGGCTTTAATGTAGTCTTGCATGTGATTTTATTTTCTGCAATTTACTCCGCATGGCCAGACGTTTAGCCAGACTAGCTTCTGCTGTTTCTATAAACGTCTGTGCTCTCATAAACTGCAAAAATAAACTACTTATATTTAAATGCGGTTTGTAATTATACTTTTTTTGAGCACAAACAAAGTTTTTGTTTGTTGTTGTTGGTATTCCGATGCTTCTATAAAAAAAAAAACAATTTTTTGTTGAAAGGTATTTGGGAACAAAAGATGAACTAATATTTATGCAAACGGTTTAAAAACTTCAGTCAGTAAGTAGCAGCTCACTCTATCTTTTAAAATTGTAATTTGAAATTATTATTGTATTTTTAAACTCTCGCTGCTTCCGGTTAAAATGCGAGTATTTATATTTCCACAGAATTTGTCAAAAGCAAAGAATTGTCTGAAAGCTTTGAGCAGTATTCTCCTGAACAACTAGATTCTTTATTGTTGGAGTTTTACACGGACGCCAAGAAGAAGAATGGCAAGAAACTCAAAGTATCTACACTGAGGACGATTCGATCCAGCCTTGACAGATATCTCAAGACCGAGTCGGACAAGTTTTATTTTGCCATTGCACATTCTCCCGTTTTCCACAGATCTAACAAAGCATTGGAAGAAGTAGAAGCCACCGAAATGGCAGAAAGGTACAGCATATAATATGTTTTTCTTTGCAAACAATCTTCTGTTGTGTTTTTAAAAGGCGAATTTTATGTTGAACTTAAATTACCGTTTGGCCAGGAATCGTAAGAAATTATAGATTTGTCTGATTTTTTAGACTACAAATGAAACACCGTCTAGACTATTTGGGTAAAACTATTTATAGCTTTGCTTGCCTGTGTAGCAAGCGTTTTACAAAATTTTGGACGATAGCTATGTATGTCGTCATACACTCTTTTTTTAATAAGAACAAACTTAATAAGAACATTGAGGCTGAAATCGCTCGAAATATAAGAACAATTTAAAAACAATCTGAGGTTGAAATTTTTTTCAACAAACAAAGGCACCAGACCGCGACGACAGTGTAAAGCTAACGTTTCTTTTCAAAATTCAGGGCCTTTACTATACAGTCTTCCAGATATATACATCACTCTTAAACTCCATTATCACACTTTTCGTGTGTAAACAGTAACAGATTACATGTACGAGTATATAAAGAATAAACACTACAAGTACTGTATACAGAGAATTTTAAGAACAAAATAGGAACATTTTGAGGCTAAAATGGCCGAAAAAATAAGAACATTGCGCCTGAGCTAAATTTTACTGGTTCTTAATAAAAAAAAAAGAGTGTATAACTTTTCTTATATTTTCGTCCTCTGGAATAGGATGCACGATTGTCTAAACTGAATCTTCACCAGAATCTTCTTCACGTAAATTTTCATCTTCTTCCACATTCATGTTCAAACCAACGTGAAAAATAATATTTATCTCACTTCTCTTTTGCGGCAGATTTTCATTACTTTTGTTTCGCGTATGTCACGTCTCAAAGTTAGTGTAACATAATCCGTTTCACTCAGTGATCACAAAACAAAACATAAATAAACCACTCCTTGCCACGCCTAGGTGACCCGGTACTTTAAATCTATCTAGCTATGGATCATTCGAGGTTTTTTCCGCTTGCATAACAATTTCGCACATTATAACGCTGCCTCCTTGCCAACCTCGTTGGCAACGAGATATTTGAGGCTAACTATCTAAACGATTTCTTTAAATATTGTATAATTTCTAAAATGAAAAACTATCATGCAAATCACGCTGTTTTATATAAGTAAGCAGTTCCTCCTTCTTACTATGAAAATAAAAAAAAATTGATCAAATTAGAAACGTTTTTGAAGAACTGTTTAAAAATATATAAAAAATACCTTGATACAAAAATATCAAAAGGAGGTTTCTCTTTCATAGGATAGTTTTGAAGACTTGAATACTAAATAAGTCTCAAGAAAATACCGTACAACCACGTTTCCGAGGATCTTCGATGATAAACTTTCAACTCTCTTTCATGCCAACCCATTCATTCACTCCCACAAAGGTTTACAATATTAAACTTCAGACCACATGTCTTTTCTTTTACCACAATGTAAAACTTGAAATTTTAACAAACTTGTAGATCAAAAATAATTGTCCAGCTCAAAAATTCGAGAACAAGTCGTAAGCACGAAGGGCGTGTTAATGTTAACTACAAAGCTGGCCCGAAGGACATGTTCAGCTGGATTAAAAAAACAAACAATAAAACAATTTTTTTCTCTAGGTCTTTTAAGCCAGGAATAAGTTCAACTCTAATAAACCAGGAATGGCAGGATGTCAAGATATTTAAACTACTGCGTTTTTCCCGCAAAATACTGGGGCCCCAGAAACGAGGACGGGATCGGAACACTAACAAGAACTGCCCAAAAAAAATCAAATTTTTTTAGGGTTATTATAACTGTCCTCTGCCGCTAAGTTCTTTATAATCTCACTTGTGCTGTTGTAAAATTTTACGATGACGCTCATTTTATGTTGATACAGTTCTGAGGCCAAAGCTGCAAGTAAAAGATTTGGAAAAAATCTTGAAATTTAATACACTCCGATTCTAATTTCCGGCTCTCAAACTCGCAAAATTTACTACTCGCGAAACATGGCGCTTGACTTTTCGCCAAATACTCACGAAATTTAGTGAGAATAGCACTCCATGAGGCCACCACAGGACGCTTTTGTTTTACCTTGGAGCGTTAATTACTAATTTTTTTTTAAAAAAAATACGTTGCACAGGCTTAAAATCTGTTATAGTTTTATAGTTCAAGAAATAATTCAGAAAGTGACAAGCGTTAACTGATCGCAAGTAACCAACGTTTTGATAAAAAGTAATGTTTCTTAAAGAAAGAATTCAAACTTTGAATTGATTGATGATCAACTGCATCATCAATTCATTACAAAATTTTGAAATAGAAGATAATTATATGCATGTATAACAGATAAAAAGCACATGATGAGAAGCCACAGGTATCATATTGTCTACACAAGGCTTACAAACCAGGCTTATGCAAATTGCAAAAAGTATTTCAAAATGGCAAACGAGATAATGAAATAAACTGTAATACATGGCAATGTGTGTGTCTGCTATTCGGGAAAAATCGATTAAGCCCCAGAAAGAGCGCAAAGAATAACAAAAGTCATTTCTTAAAAATAAGGGTGACTAATGGTTTAAAAACTTCAATTTCAAACGGCTAAATGTTATTTGAGGAATCAATAGCTATTATGTTAAAAAAATGTTTGTTTTTTGGGTTTTTTTTACTAATGTTTAGTATTTATTAAAGAATAAAAGTCGTTCTAACCAGTTGTATAATTTACAGTATGAGAGATGAATTATTTAAATCTTTTCATCACTAAGATATATATATTCGGCCTGTCCAATACGAATTATTCGAAGAAATTAACCTTATCGCATGGTTCAAAAGTTAACTAAAAACGTACATTAGACCTTCCAAACAGAAAACTGGTTCATTTTGTTGATATAACTGACGAGTAATATAATTCACTTACCATTTTCAATCGTTTGTCGCGTTTCCTGCGCACAAGATGTGAATTTCTGTGGTTTAACAACTTTGTACAAACACTATGTTGTTTTGAAAATGACTGATCGACTTACAAGGTACTTATATATATGTAGCAACACGTGCTGGTCGTGCACAAATTCAGTTTTTAAAATTCATTATTACAAAGCTTGACGTTATCAAATTTTCAAACACATGGGCGTTTATCAGAGATTGGAGAAACTGATCCGATGCCGTGGCCATACAAAATCAGTTAACGGTAATGACACGCACATGGCCACGCTTCATTTGCTTCTATTGTAGCCCCCTGCGAGTATAGAATGAATGAAAGCTTATCACAAGATAAAACGAATTTGATGATGGATTCCTTTGTGAATTATGAATATATTTTAAAAAAGATGTTATCAATTTTATGTTGGGAAATTCACCAAAACATTTAATTATGTCACCACGTCGAGGCTACCAAAGAACAGTTAGGTTCTTTGAACTTTGATAAAGTTCTGTGGTAACCAACTTTTACAGCTAGAATTTTAGATAAAATGTACATGTTACAAAAATGTGTTCCTTACCTTAGCTAAAAAAATAATTAATAAAGTTATAAGTATTCTATGCATCTTGCGAAACACAACAAGAATGTACGGAATGCTAATTTAAGTTCCGTTTTCCGTACAGGTGTTAACTTGATTTGCATATCAGTTGCACAAAGGGCTTCCTGCTGTTTTTGAGAATTACGTGTTGAAGTGAAACTTGTAAACAGCTAAACTCTCATTCGTCAAATAAATGTCGCTATCAAATTTTTAAAATGTACTTGCTTTTCTTACTGTTAATCATAGTTTATCTCAAGTGATTTAAAAACGGTGTGTCTAAATTGCTAGCAGCCGGCTGGGGTCTTCAAATTACTATTTGGCCGGCAGTAAATTCTTTTTCAAATAATTCTAGATGTAAATATCAGTTGAAATTCCGCAGTATTTATTTAAAGATCTAGAATCAACAAGCGCTTCCATTGACAACAAAATGGTTTATTTTAATATTTTGTCTTTTCTCGGCAAAATTTAGAAAAATGAGGCTAAGAATTTAACAAATGTGTATCTACAAAATAGATTGTATTAATTTCGAATCGAAGTTTTCGCCAAAATAATCTAGTATTTAGACTAAAAAGGCAAACCTTTAAATTTAATTTATAATTATATTTTTTTTGCTCCCAATAATTTTGAAATTAAGAGTGTAGTTTTATTTCATTGATAAAGAAAAATTAACTGATTTACTCCAACGAAGGACTACAGGCCAAAATGATTTTCACTAGGGTGTAAAACTTCTACATCCATTTGTAAAACTGTTTGTACGCAGCATTTCATTTGTGTCGTGAAATCCGGTTGATTTGAACTGTACTAGAAGCGTCTAGTGATTATTAATAAATATAGGGGACTTTCATAATAAATGAAAAAAATTCGACTGCCGGTCATTTAGTAATTCGAACATCCTGTCTGGCTACAGTTCATTTAGATACATCCTTTAAAAGCGTTTGTTGAACATTAAAAAGATTATTATATTACACTTTATATTATTTTCATTTTAAAATTCAGTCGAATATTGTCGTTAGTCATTGACTGCAAACTATTGAGCGTCGTATACACCATATAGAATATTTGAAAATATAGGTTGAAAATAAAATAGAAATAAGTAAAACTATTCAAAATTTAATAAATAATTATAAAATTGACCTCCCACAAATAAAAGTTTAAACTTTTGTAGCATTTTCGAAAGTCAAATTTGGAGGTGTTATTTAACGTATTCATAGGGCAGTGACTACACGTCCGGCAGCCGGACATGATCTTTAAATTACCTAAACGTCCGGCAGTCCATATTTTTCAAATATGTATCCTTAAAACTTACCCCTATTTAATTGAAAATGTTTAGAGTTTATTTAAATGTCTTAAGCGCTTCCACACGAGCCAAAATTAATTTCGAATTTTTTAACGTGACATTTGGAAAAGCTTTCGCCACACTGTCGGACACGATCTTCAATACTAAACGACCGGCAGTTATTTTTTCCCCAAATATATCTCCTTAAAACTCACTCCTATTTAATTAAAAATGTTCCACACGAATCAAAATTTCGAATTTTATGTTTTACGTTGGCTTGTGTGGAAGCACTTGAAGTATCTAAATAAAACTCTAAACGGCAGTGTTTGGCGAAAATTTTTCCAAATGTCACGTTTGGATGATTCGCATACTATGTATAGAGCAAATGTAAAATATATAATTCGAAATTTTGGCTCGTGTGGAAGCGCTTGAGGAATCTAAATACACTCTAAACATTTTCAATTGAATATGGGTACGTTTTAAGGAGATAAATTTGAAAAATATGGACTGCCGGACGTTTAGTAATTTGAAGACCATGTCCGGCTGCCGGACGTATAGTCAATGCGTATTCATAATGCTATTAAATGTTCACGTTTAAAAACACAATAATGGTCTCAGATTGGCACCATCCAACGCTGGTTTGGTGAAGAAAATAAACTTATCATTTGATTTTGACGTGGGAGGAAGTGGACGACATAAGTTGTCCGAAAATAAACTTATCATTTGATTTCGGACGTAGGAGGAAATGGACAACATAAGTTGCTTTGGCTCAAATTGTGGTTTTACTTCCGAAAAAAACTGACAGTTAAAAGTCATCTTTACATTAACTCAGGTGTAGTTTGTTTCCACAGTGCGCCCACGCCACACGAACTCCAAAATGTGAAGTGGTAATACGAACAAGATTCAAGAGCCAACGTACTGTACGTGATACGTGCATATTTACGTCATAACGGACATCTCCGCCCATTCATTTGCCGCATTCATTTAGCTCTTACTAAACTTTAGCCTTTAATTTCCTTATTCTACAATCTTTGATCTGTCTTTATTCAAATTTCTTAAATTAGAACAAATAGGTTAACTAGAGCCCAAAAGAAAAACTTTTTTCTGCGGCCATCAGGCTCTCGGCGATTTTCTATTCGGTTTTGACTCGCGGATGGTGTGCAGGAGTAGTTGAGCGAGTTATACTTGGCCTTAGGGCTTTCTAATTTGCATAACATCTTGTGAAACAATAAAATCCTGCAGCCTGCTCTGTGCGGTTGTTTTGTATATAAAAACCCCATTTACACTACAGAAAAAACTGGCTAGGTAAGGATAAATTTTGGCGAGGGTAAAATTTTAATTCCATCGAGGCGAGGATGAATTCGGCTGTGTAAACTGTGATTACCTTGCCGATTCATTTTGAATTTTAGAACAACGTCCGGATGTTGTCCTATTTCAACCATCCTTGCCTTTCCAAATAGTTAAAATCACCCTTGCCAATATTTATCCTTGCCTACACATATTTTTTATAAGAAACTTCTTTAGCCCCTGAGTACCAAAGTTTCTTAAAATTTGACCCAATTTAGCCCTGAAAGTTTCTTAAGGGCCTCTTGATTTCTTGAATACTTCATCCGAGAAACAGACTAAGTTACAAGCTTTCATTTTCATCTTGTCTCCTTTTTGGCTGGGTAAAATGAAATTAAAGAATAAAATAAACATTAAAGAATGGAAAAGTCAATATACATTTTTAAAACAATGACACCAGAATATTTATGATACATATGATGATTAAAAACCTTATGTTAAAAGAATCATATATACGCCGTTAATATTTTCGTATTTAGGAAGTTTCTTGGTTCTAGAAAATTTTAGCCCCAAAAGTTTCTTAAGATTTTTGGTATTTCAGACCCTAGTTTTTATAAAGTGGTTTCTTCTAAAAAAAAAATATGTGTAGCTGTTTTTTGTGTAGTGTAAATGGGGTTAAAGTGTCTCGGCGATCCGCAATGTTTACCATTTAGTTTTACCGTTTTAGCAATCTTGAGTGCCATTCTTTGATTCGTTCAGAGAATCATTGCTTTTTAAAATTGTTTACTATTATATACGAATGTTCGTTCAAAAACTTAAAGCCGAAATGAGAAAAGCAGAGAGATAACATTCTCACTATTAGAAATATTGAACGACTTGTCTGTGTGGAGGATGTTAGTTTTGGTCTGAATTGTACAATACTGTAGCCGGTTCTAATTGTGCGCAGTACACTCTTTTTCTTTATTAAGAACCAGTAAAATTTAGCTCAGGCTCAATGATCTTATTTTTCGGCCATTTCAGGCTTAAAATGTTCTTATTTTGTTCTTAAAGGGATGGACAAAGACTTTTTACTGTTCAGTAAGAATACCTCATCTGTTACTGCTTATACATGAAAAGTGTGATATTGAAGTTGAGTGATGTATATATCTGAAAGAATGTACGGTAAAGACCCTGAAAGTTGAAAAAAGAATCGTTAGCATTACACTGTCGTCGAGGTCAGATGCTTGTTTTTTTGCTTGCATGTTCCTTTTCTTCATTATTTATTCCTTTTTATTTTTTATATTTATTTTATATTTTTTTTATTAAGAAAGATGTATAATCAGAAAAAAGCATTTCACCCCACCCTGCCTGGCCGTTATGTCAATTCAGATTAAAATTGATCATGTAGTCGGGGCTAAGATTTCATTATACGGGATTGATTTTTATTGCTTTTGTGAATGATTATTTTTCCTCTTTCAATTGCCAGAACTCAAATTAACTTCACCGTTGCCATTGACTTCACAGCTTCGAATGGTAAATGGAAAACTATTTTTTTTATTAATTTATATATTATTTGCAATCGTCTTTTGTCTGTCTCACCTAGTCGTACAAGATTATTCTAATATGACGTGGATCTTCGTTCTGGCTCGTGGCTACTCTAATTTTTTTAATAGATCTTTTTCAGCTGATATCAACGGACTATCTCATTACTTCCCTTCTTTCTTGCACTAAGCCTGATCCAGATATGATTTGGCTTTTAGTCTTGTTAATCTTGTCGGTGGATTTGTTAGATTTCCTCCTCTTCCTGTAGTGCGAAATACGCTTTTGGTAGATGCTGTTTTCTGGTAGACCCTCGATGCAATGTGCGTATGCTTGTTCATGCATTTCTTTCCTTTTTGATTCTAACTTCTGTTTTCTTTCTTCAAACCAATAATATTCAGAAAAAAATCTGAGCCTATGACGGGATTTGAACCAACGTATTTCCGAACACCGGATGGACACTCTATCCACTGAGCTGCAAGGACTCTCATAGGAGAGGTCATTTGTTATGCTTATGTTCTTAGACTTGTGAACGGAATCCTCTGTCTTAAACAAGTACTCACACGTCATGATTTAATTTTCGCCATAGCCACCATTTTACGGACTGGCACAATAACAAGTAAATAGTTTTAAGCACTGGTTTGTAGCAATAAATTTTAATTTCTGCCTTCTTTCTTCAAACCAATAATAAAGCGTCCACCCGGTGTTCGGAAGTCGCGGGTTCAAATCCCGTCATGGGCTCAGATTATTCATGAGTATCATATTATGTTTTGAATCCTCCATCCTGCTTAGCGTGGTTGGTTTGTATATAAAATGTCTCGATCTACGATGTTTATTAGTAATTACGGAACTGGTTCTTTTTCGTTTTACGTTTTAAGCCATCTTGAGTCGATTCTTTGATTTGTTTAGGGAATGGTTAATTGTTTGCTGTTATTAATGTATATTCTTTCGAAAATTTAAAGCCGAACTGAAAAAAGCAGAGGGAACTCTGGGATTATAACTCTTTCAGTTTTTGAGAGGAATCTTGAACGACTTGTGTGTGGAGAAAGCTATTTTTGGTCTGAATTGTAGTTCTACTTGTGCGAAGTATCCGCGAGTCGTCTCACTATTGATCTTTAGGAAGTTCTAATCCGAAATATTGTTCTTCTGCTTTGGTTTCCTCAGCTTGATCTATTCAGTTTTTTGTATACATATCTTTAACAACTGATATTTTATACACAACTAACTGTTTGCGCTTACATCGCTTTGCTCACAAAGCAGATTTACAATTAATTCAAAATTTATGGCACTCCCGTTTCCTTTAGGCTCTCGGTTTCTGTTTTAGTTCTGAGATAGATAAGGCTTGGACGATACTTGTAATATTCCTAGAAATACGGAATTGTTTTAATTCTGATATAGGTAAGCCTTGGACAATACTTGTAATTTTCCTAGAAATACGGATTCTGTTATTAAGTTTCAGGACTGAAAATTCCTGAGTAAAAACAAACAGTCCTAGAAATCTTTTAAATTTGCAATACTGGTGATCAGTCGCTTAAAAAAAGTGTATATTTAATTGTGCATCTCGCGTAGAGTATAGCGTATTGTTGGGTTGCAATCATTCCCAAGAGACACAAGAAACAATAGACATAGCGGCCATGTTGGAGTCCAAAACAAAAGAAATAATCAAAATTCTTTTGTTAAGTGTCATCCAACGTGGCCGCCATGACGTCAGGTGCAACCCAGCAATATGGCTCGTGACAGGACGATTCAGAATACAATTGGAGTTGAAAGAACGTTCGGTTTTTACTTTCTTTTACTTACTATCTTGTGGTCAAATTGCTTTAATTTGTTTACCAAAAAATCCTTTCGTGAAAATAAGAAACACTTCCTTATGATTCTTCTTTGATTGTTGTAAATGTTTTTACTAATGTTCCCAGGTGATCCTCGCTCTGCAACTTCCCTTCATTATATAAATCCGTACGAACCTAATCTTTACGTAAAAGCGTTGACGGCTGTTGGTTCTATCTGCGAGCAGTATGACACGTAAGTAACAGTATGACACGTAAATAATCGATAATGACATATTAGGCACAGTTTATCGGAATTTAATAGTTTTATTTATTAGTTTCAAGCGCCCGAGTTGTTCTTACTCAACTGAATGCAGCACAGTCACGAACATTATCCATAAATGGTTACTGTTCAGCATTAGAACAAGTCCATTTGCCTTGTTCTTGAGCAAAACAATAAAAAAGAATATTAAAAGAATATGTTACCAGAAATACTCGTTCGAGTGTGGTTAATTTGTATGAAAAAAATAAGTTGATATATAAATAATCTCCATTTGTTCATAAGTTTTATGTAATTGTGTAACTTTGTTGTTCTCGCAGTGATAAGCTCTTTCCAGCATTTGGCTTTGGTGCCAAAATACCTCCTATGGGGATGGTATCGCACGAGTTTGCTCTGGTTAGTGCTAAAAGGGTTGTATCAAGTTAATAATATATTAAATTGGGCAATGCTTAAACCATTGTACTCGCTGGCTATACTCGTGGAATTCCTAGAATACTCCTATTATTTTGAAATTTCCCAGGTAGTACTAAAAGGGTTGTATCAAGTTAATAATATTATACTCTTGGAATCCCTAGAATACTCCTGTTATTTTGAAATTTGCCAGTTAGTACTAAAAGGGTTGTATCAAGTTAATAATATTATACTCTTGGAATCCCTAGAATATTCCTGTTATTTTGAAATTTTCCATT